>LKNJ01001463.1:0-56489 GCA_002120245.1 Maccullochella peelii
GCGCAGATGTAAAACTAAGAGGCAGATCCAACTAAATGAAAAGAAGCGGCACTGAGAACAAGCGAATGCGCGTTCACGCGAAGGGGAGCAGGATTGTGCCGGGGAGCGGGACAACGGCACAACACCGGGGATATTGGCCTATAGCACGGGCCATTTTTCTGATTCATGAGCCTACTTGTGCTTTTATAACTTCCAAGTACATTAGCTGATAATAGCGTATCCTATTGTATTTTACTGACATTTTCAGCGCAGGACTTTTAAATGTAATGGAGTATTTTATGTTATGTATATATAATATTGCTAAGTAAAGGATCTAAATGCTTCCTACACCTCTGACATTGATGGGGCTATTCAGTATTGTGAGTACTTTTACTTTTGATACTTTAAGTACATTTTGTTTCCAATACTTATGTACTTTTACTTAAGTTAAAAATCTGAATGGGGGACTTTCCTTGAAATTGATTATTTTATAATGTGGTATACTTCTCTGTGGTGGATTCAGATCCCTAAAATCTATACCTGCAAAGTACTGTGATTAGATAAGCCTGGACAACAGTGGGTATAATATTATATCTGGTTGGACCGCAGCTAACAATTACTTTCATTATCACACCTGTTATGTTTTTAGTAATGTAACGTTATTTATTTACAGTTTCTTTTGTGAGACTGACCGCAATATTGGATATTTTTGTAATTTTTTCATTTTTGTTTACTTTTTACAGGTAAACAACGTAAAGGATTGATCACTTACCAAATAAGGAGCTGATTAATGTTGATTAATTGACCACAGAGACAAAAGCAGGTGCACTGTGTGTGTCATTTCTAGGGAGATCCAGGAGTCTGAGCTCCAGAAGTTTTACAGCAGATTAGTCAAGCTGCTCCAGGGGAAGGAGCTCGGCCACGAGACTGTCGACTCCCTGCAGAGGCTGCACCTCATCCTTTCTGCCACCAAGTACACCAGGACGTAAGAGCTCCAACCTGCACCTCCCATACAGCATGCATGAGCCACTGTCCATTCACATTTTGTTTAATTTGCACATTTCAGACTTGATACCTCCCCGTCTTAATCCCTATTAATTTGCTACATCATCATTCTTCGCTCCCTCATCCTCCATCTCTATCTCTGTCCTCTAAACCTTCATGTACTGTCTGTGGTGATCTCACCTGACTTCTTTAAGTAAGCACAAACACAAAGAGCCACAATGCTGAGCTTCAACTTCCCATTCATCTATCGTCATCCTCTATTTCTGCTCCAAACTCTTTAATATTCAGTATGCACTTTCATTCATAACATTTTTGCCACCGTCTTGTGTCCCCTCTGTTGTCATCAACCAAAGGTTGCCTCCAGAGCTTCAGACGAGGGTTGTATCGCTCCTCTCATCACCTCTGGAGCAGCTGCAGGTGCTGAGCTCAGCTGTGCTCAGGGAGACACTGCCCCTCTCTGGTCAGGAACTGAACTACATCCAGGAGAACTTCAGTCAGCTGAACAGCCATGCTGCTGCCCTGCTGCTCTCACAGGTGTGCAGTAATGCATATGTCTGTTCGGCTTAATTATTATTTATTTTGACACATGTATAAGATTTTAAGAGGCTGTTTGTTGCCTCTTAAATTGTTTGGGATTCATTTTCTGTCAATCGACTGATCAATTAATCAGCTTGTCATTTTGCCCCTACTCTCTGTTATCTGCAAGGATAAAGTTCTATAAGGTATAAGAGTAAAATGTACCGTAGTTTATTCTGGTATGTGTTAATATATAGAATTTAACAAGAAAGTGGAGAAAATGGACGCAGTTAAAATACACACGTAGAGACACACGTGCTATTGGATTCAGAGTAAGATATTAACACATGAAGGAGCTTGTTTTGTTTTCAGATCTACTCTCTTGACCTAAACACCGTCTCGCCACACTTGAACCCCAACAGGCGGGATCCAGGGCTGATGTGTCATCTCTCTGCGCTCAGCTCCTTCGCAGTCTGGAAAGTCGACCGTCAGAGGGGCCAGCTCACTCGCTCACACACACCCTGCCCGTCCTCAACACCATCCTCACACACAGCCCAGAGTGCCTCACTGAAGGTAACTGACAGATAGAAAATAGATGGCCAATTCGTGTTGAAGCGATTCAACCTGCACGTACATCAACATCCTGTGTTTTGTAAAGTTGTACGCATGCGAAGGGGAGGTTTTCACACAGTTCTTTCTCTGCACCTGACTTGCTGCAGATCACGTGACCCTCTTGAGTAAAAAGCTCGTTGATTGGCTACGTTACGCTAGTGTCACTCAGGGAGGCGGTGCTTCCTCAGGAGGATTCTTCACAGGGCCAAGATCACGTCAGGTGAGCAATCTGCACTCATATTCGGCCTGTAAAGCATACTCTGAGCTGTCAACTCTTTCATTAATGTAAAGAAGATATAGACTTTAGTTTCTGTTTCTTTTCAGTTTTTTTAATTGTATATCTGTCTCTTTCTGTGTGTGTGTGTGTGTGTGTGTTTTCTATCAGCCGGTGCCTATAGCAGAGCTGGATGGGACGGTGTCGGGGGATTTCTTCACTGTGCTGTGTGTGGGCCAAGGCTTCACTGACGACCAGTGGATGAACGTCTATTCCTTTTCCATGCTTCGCCATTGGCTTCTTACCTACCACTCTGTTTCCAGTGGCAACAGCACAGCTGACACTGGTATGACCTTACCACCGGTTCAAACCGCAACCTTTTGCCGTCCCCATGCTAGAGAGGCTCGTTACTTTTATGTCACAGCTACAAAGTACATACAAGCACCATCTGCCTCAACGTATCAACGTTGAAGGCTGTAATTCATTCATATTGCCCATCTCAGATGACCTGCTCTGTGTTTTCATCATCTCCAGCAAACAGGCTACAGCTCAGCCTCTCCCACTCCTTTTCTAATGGTAAGACATGTGGACCTTCCCTGCATGCGCGTGCATCCAAGAAGCCTGTGAGAAACTCTTACGCCTTCTGTTTAACTCCGGGGCAGCACGGGTCAACTCACAACACTTGATCATGATCATGACTCACAACCACCATCTCGCCATTAATCCTGATCTGTAACTTCTTAACTACATTTTCACTGATCTGTGCGCCTTTTTAAATCTTCTCATGAGTTTGTAAACATGAATGTGATGACTAATGAGCTGCTCTGACAGCAGCCACATCCAGATGTTACTTTACTAAACATACATCTGCCATAGACCTACAGTACATGCAGCCTGTGTGTGTGTGTGTGTGTGCCAGATTCTGCCTTTTGTTTACTCTTGACACTTCTATGTCGTCTTCAGGCCTAATTTGATCAAAGCACATTGTATCCATATAAATATCAAATTTTTATGAATGATCTTTTTACACATTTGTGAATTAGGTCATTGTGATCTGGTTCTTTTTGCTGTCTACGCTTCCTCTGGTTTCTATGCTGTATCATAATTCCAACAGTTATTAATCTGAAGCGATGTGATTGGGTCGATTATTAACCTAACTGTCTCTAAGCCAGAATCTATTCCTCAACAGCAAGCGTATCTTAAAGCTTTTAGTTTAATGTAGTGATGGGTGGACAAAGCTGTATGAAGTTTTGGGGCTTCAGATGCAGCAGCACAGCGACATCTGGTGGTTTGTAAAACTCCAAGCAGCCCTTCAAGACTGGCACCGAAGCACAACCACACCCGGATGATTTTAATAGAGCAATTTAAATCAGTCAAGATGGTATTGTGCAATATGTTACAGTAAAATAATTAATTTATATTAATATAATATTCTGGGTATAAAAAGCCTACATATAAGATATTTTTGCTGACATGAAATATAAATGTATCTTATTGGTGTAGTTTAGGCCCAGTGTCACTATGGGCTCATACGTTTTAACTTTACAGTTGACATTTACATTTTATATGAGTCGCAATGTAATGTGATATTCGTTAAATTAGCTTATTACTATTACTACGTTATTACTTAGTATCAGGTGGAAATGTTCTAATACTTGTGATTATGTCTGTCATCGCCATATTTCTCAATTATTGTCCTTTCTTCTTATCCCACTAATGTGCCGATCACATAATTTAACGGTCGAACCGAGCGAAGCTGCTTTTTGAAGCACCCGTCACATTTGAAGCTTCAGATGTTATCAGTGACGTGGTATTCTTTATTTAACACTATGTATTGAAACAAGCTTCGGAGCTTCTGTATCTCTAGTTTAAAGGTGCCCGGTGGAGTTTTCTTGTACAACAAACAAAGTTTCTGTTGACATTACAAAACGTATTAAACTCATTATAACTCCTGCTCTCTGTTCAGATTTGCAACAAGCAGTCTGAGAGGACATCATGCAGAATTTGATCAGGATAAATAAATGATCATTTCTTTGAGCAGGTTTTGAGTCGTGACCTCTCATTCCTGACCTCCCATGTTGCAGATGACCGGTCTGAGGTGGACGGGTCGGTGGTTTCTATGGTTTCAGCGACTTCCTCCTCCAGCCGATTGCTGCCTCCAAAGGAGCGTCTGAGAGAGAAGGCTTTCCAGTACTGCCAACGCCTTATCGAGCAGAGCGATCGCAGTGAGTGTTAAACTAGTGTATGAGAGAAAAGAGTATAGTTGTAAATGCAGATTTTTATGCACATATAAGGTTGTCTATACTTTTGTATTTGTACATTATATTTTACTCTGAGTTGGTGTGAACAGTTGTGATGTGTTTTCTTATTTTTGTCTCAGAGGCACACAAAAGGACAGATACAGACCTGCAGAAAGCGGTGAGCCCGTATATCATTTACTGAATAGCACTACTGAAACATACAGCACATTCATACACACACACACACACACACACACACACACACACACACACACACACACACACACACACACTCTGGTTCAGTTTCTGGTACAAACAAGCCTCCACAGCAGTATCTTCCTCTAGTCCTATCCACTATATATAGTGTATCGGCACTAATCCATTTCAAGCACCTTGTATTGAACCAAGCTGACCCTTTTAATGTTAAGGATAAAATCCACCTTAAATAATTATTTGTTTGGGGTATTTTTCTTACATTAAAATAGTGTAAAATGTGTAGTGTGTAAAGAGTGCGGCTCAATGCTTCTTAATTTGAGGTAAAATGTTCTCTTTTGTGTTACTATGCTATTACTAATTCCCTGTACACCTACACATATAACAGCTCATTACAACTTTATGTCATTTATCTGAGAGTAACAAGCCATTGTGGAAAATGTAGGAAGTAACTAACCAAAAACATTCAGTAAAAATAAAAGAAACTTAAGATTGGTACAGAAAAAAAAAGTAAAACACAGCACTCACATTTTTCTTGTGATCACACTCAACACTATAAACCAGACTTTATACTGGTGCTCTTCTTGTGTCGGCCCTGTTTCCTCTTTTAGTGTCTGGTGGAGGCGGTGTGTGTCCTGGACTGCGTGTGTGTAGAGGACGCCTCACTGGTCTACCGAGCGTTCCCGTGCATAAAGGCGCTCTTTGGTCGGCTCAGTTCAGACCTATCCTTCGCCAGAGTCCTGCTGCCCATAGCGCAGTTCTACCTCAACCATGGTGTGTATACACGACATGTACATGTGCTCAGCTTCACATCACATACGTGCATTAGCATAATTATGGAGTAATGCATGTAAGTTGTTTTCAGTTCCTTGATTCACTAACAGCTGATTGTGTACTTGAACCTATTCAGGCGAGATGGCTGCAGTGGAGTGTGAGAGCGTGTGGACGCTGGTGTTTGGCCGATTCCCCGCCGAGCTGTTCAACGACCACTTCCTGGCGCATGAGCTTCTACGCTTCCTTCGCCTGAACCTCGAGAGCCTGCAGCACCGAGTCCCACAATACACCCACTCCTTCCCAAACCTGCTGAAGGTGAAAACTAGAGAAAACACATCCATACAGAGATCCTTTTGACTGTAGGCTACTGAGGAGTACATGTTATACCAAGACATGGACACAGGACTTCTGCTTTCTTTCTCTTGTATCTGTCTGTAGTTGTTAGCGTGGGACAGCCCGGCGGCAGTGGATGACTTTGTGGATCTGCTGCCCTCTCTGGTGACAACTGGAACTGCAGTGGAGCTTCTCCACACTTTGCTGGACCTGCCCTGTCTCTCTGCCACGCTGGTCTTACAAGTCAGGTACGCACGCACACATCAGAGTAAAACTGCCTAAAAATGTCCAAACTGCCAACCAGACTGATTTGACTTTGTTCACGTTTGTTTTGTTTTTTTTAACACCAGCTCACTGGGTTTTGTGTGTGTGTGTGTGTGTGTGTGTGTGTGTGTGTGTGTGTGTGTGTGTGTGTGTGTGTTTTGCAGGTCAACTTGTCTGCCCATCTCTGAGCCAGGCGGGCGTGGCCTCCTGTCACTTGATGCATTTCGAAACCCCTCTTTCCGAGGGCTTTTCCTCTTCCTGCTTCGAGGGGAAGCAGGCACAGGTAATCACAGTTGCGCAATTAAAGGAATAGTTTGACATTTTGGGAAATACGCTTATTCACTTTCCTGCACAGATGAAACAAACAAGATATAACATGTTAATTCATGATCTTTCGAGGTGCTGGTAGGCAGATTTTGTTCCCTTTGGACAGAGCCAGGCTAGCTGTTTCGCCCTCTTTATGCTAAGCTAACTGGCTGCTGGTTGTTGCTTCATATTTACCGTACAGGCCATGAGTGTTATCAATATTCTCATCTAACTCTTGGCAAGGAAGCAATTAAGTGTATTTCCCAAAATGTCCAACTATTCCTTTAAAGAGAGTGGTTTAAAAATATGATGTTGAAATATTTAAGTTTTTATTCTCAATAAATCACGTTTTGGATCTAGATTAGCTTTGACATAACATAGTGTATTTCAATTCCTTTTTTTTTTTACGGTGCTAACATGGGGGGGTTTCATCAGTGATTTTTGGCAGATCGTTGTCTACACTTAAAACCAGTTGCTGTGATGAAGGGGCTGTTTGGACTCTATTCTGGAGACATAGCTAATTGAATCACTGTGCTTTTCATTCTCCCTCCACAGGTGACACAATTGACCGACTGAGCACGCTCCATGAGCTGCTAGCTGAGGCTGCAGATTGGCCGCGAGTTGTTCAGTGTGCCCAGATTGTCCCCGTGCTGTTGCACATTTTTTTCAACAGAGTCATCACGGTGAAGAGATTAAATTCATTACAACTGCAACTACTGTACATTAAAATGGATGTTTAGTTTCAGTTTATAAAGTGATATCATATATGTGTTTTCTAGGTAGCTGATGAGAAGCTTATAGCCCACTTGATTCTGGTGATGCTGGAGAGAAGCAGCCTCCTCCTCAACATCCCTAAATACATCAAAGAGATTCACAGGTAAATGCATACAGTGGAACTAAAGTGCTGCTCTGATGTGTGTCTCCCTGATCTCCTCACTCACTCCCTCCCTCTCTCTGTTTCTGCAGGGTGTTCAGCTGCCACCTACTGAGGTTGTGCAAGCTCTACCCCTCTCTGGTAGTGGACCAGTCTCACGAGCTGCTGGAGTTCGGTGGAGCCACAGCCAACGTCTACAGCAAGGAAATCTACACGCATGTGGTAATGAAGCTGTTTGTGTCTGCATGAGACAGAGGATGGCAGAGAGCAGGATCGTGCTGATTTAAGGATGATACTTAACCCTTTCTGTGTATTTTGGATCCTGTTCAAATTCCACTGCACCTCAAATCTCAAGCTTTTGTCATATCTCAGCAATCTGGTTTGAAGTTTGGTAAAATATCACACTAAACAATAAAATGTGCCATAACCTGACACTGAAATAATATTTCACTTGTTTGGCTTTCAGGTGTGGGTGCTGGGAGAGTACCTATCTGTATCATGTGACTCCCGCTGCTCCGTGAGGCTCATCACTTCCTGTTTTGAGGTGTTGGAGGCGGTGCTGTTTGAGATCACTTCATCTGCCCCACCACCTGGAGCGGTTTGCCCTGCCCCCAAAGTCGTCACCACTCTAATGAGCGCTCTGGCTAAACTGGCGTCACGATCACATGACCTCATACCCAGGTACACATACTTATTTTCATTTATTTTTCTATTCATACAGACACATGTAATGTAATGTAATGTAATGTAATTGTGTTTATGTCTATTTTAGGGTCTCCCTGTTCCTCTCCAAGCTAAGAACGGTAACCAGAGGCGGGCCAGTTGCCTGGTGCTCTGATGAAGAGGACCTTATTGCCATAGTAACGCGAGGTGAGGAGTTGTGGTCACTGCTGAAGGCCCCCGGTGTGGCTCAGAGCGTCCTGACCCCACCTCCACATGTCACCACACCCCAGTGGCACCGAGACACCAACATGGCCATGCCACTGCGACTGCGGACCCTCACCAACCTCACACACTCACAGTGACACACACATGCACACCACACATCCTCATTTTGCATTGGCACTTTGAGATGTGTGAAATGGGGGCATCCTAATGAATCCTGTTTGATTTTTGCACATTATTTTTGTAAATAAATGACATTATGTGATTGAAACTTGATGTGATGAAGCAATTTTTGACATCAACAAAACACACAGAACCCTCCCAGTGTAATATAATGTCTCATCTTTAATACAGTGAAAATAGAATTTTACAAAATAGATAATCTGATTTTAAAACTAAAACAAAAAAAACCAAAAACAATTCACTTCCTGAGTAAGTGCTCTGTTTTCTAAAAGTAAAAACAGAAACAGTTTAACTACTAGAGTAGGGAAAACCTACAAGTGTGATCTATACAGTGCTTGAAGAAGTATACAAATTAAAACTATAAAAGTAAAAATTTTAATTTTCATAGATTATATACAGTACATGTATAACATGTCTAGGTCTTAATTCTGTCATATTCAGAGGATTTTTGAATCACTGTTGCTGATAGAATTAATCAAGTCAATCACAGTCCTCTAAACAAGATAATGCAAACAGCCTTAACATTCTTTGTGAATTTAACATTTAACGTTGATTCATAATCAGTATATCATAACAGAATCACATGCAGGGCCAGTCCTACTGAGGCCCGTAATCCTCAACAGTTGACAGTTTGAGTTTTAATTGCAGTCTGTGTTCAGAATGACTGTTCATTTGTATCAGTGTGTCACAAAGCTATTACATGGGGACCTTGAATCTGTCTGCGTTTTGCTTAATGCAGTCTAAATCAACCTAAGATGAGTATGTTTGTTTAGGAAACCAGTGGCAGCAAACACAGAATTTAAAACTCGGACACTCTCAGAGGAACATACAATATGTTGGCCTAAAACTGTAACAGCTAAAAAGAATAGTTCCCAACATGAACTTTCGTTAAGTGAAACGTTTGTTGGTTGTAGTGCCAACTCTATACTTTCATATTTTGCCGATGTGATGTGCTGATTTTGGGCAAAATCAAAAGTAAGTAAAATTAAAGTGATTGTGACACTGAGTGCCACTATTTAAAGGAAAGGGCTTAGCACCAATATAAAGGAATGCCTGTGTGGTAAGTTTTGGCACATTTATGGTTGGAATATTGAACGGGTGGAGTTTACTAGCCTCAGATAGTGTAGGAGGTGTAGTCACAGACTGTATATCCTCCATTCAGTTACAGAGATGTGTGATTAAAGGAATAGTTCAACATTTTATATGCTTCTTTACTTTCTTGCAGAGAGTTAGATCTATCTAAATATGAAGCGACCACCACCAGCTGCTTAGCTTAGCTTAGCTTAGCTTAGCTTAGCTTAGCTTTGCATAGAAGCAGTGACTTCCTGGAGTCTCCACTGGTTGCCTGACAACCTCACGGTGATGACAAGATGTCAGGAAGAAACAGTCCTGCATATTAAACTGCACATAAAACTGCAACTTGTCATTTTTACACTTCGTTTTTTGTACAAAGTGGTAATTATTGAGCTTTAGAGGTCCTGGCTGGCAGACTTTGTTACTTTAAGACAGAGCCAGGCTAGCTGTTTCCAGTCCTCATGCTATGCTAAGCTAACCGGCTGCAGCTACATATTTACTGTACAGACATAAGACTGGTATCAATCTTCTCATCTAACTCTCGGCAAGAAAGCGAATAAGCGCATTTCCCAAAATGTCAAACTATTCCTTTAACTGAACGTTGGTCATCTAAACTTCCTGACGCCGTATTTGTGGAAACATCTCCCGTGACTTGATGGTCAGATCACCTCAGCACCACCTCTCCAGGTGTATGAGTCAGGTTAGTTGTAGTCAAAACACAGTAGTCTCATGACTAAAATACACTTTTTGCAGTCAGTCACGTGGTGTGCCAGCATGTGATCTCAGGTGAGAGCGGCTAGTCACCTCGAGGTCTGCAGCAGTGGCCCAGGTAAGTACAGATACCTCCAGATGGCGTAATAATGAATGCATGCTCCTGCTGCAACGAAAAGATGCCAGATGGCGTGGGCGAAAGGGACAATGCCATCGCTCTTAAAGAAGACCACGCCCACCACATAGAAGACACCGCCCACTGCCAGTTCACACACACCTGCACGCTCCACCTGGAACATTATTTAAAAATCATATAAGTGAAGAGTTGGTAGAGTAAAGAATATACAGCTCAAACCAATCAGGTACATTTTGTTGATAGAGCATGTTTAACTAAATTAATTTTAAGGTGCTTTACTATAAAAAGACAAGATACAAATAATAAATCGAACAAAAACAATAAGGTTCCAACACCGTTGGTCCTTGGACCCCTAATAAATAACGTATAGTCCAATATAAAGAGCTACGCTGTTTGAGTGTCTGGACTTTAGGAACTACATCAAAGGTTCTGTGTGTTTAACCCTGTACCAAATTTCATGGCAACCCATTCAATAGTATTGAAATAGTATATACTTTATAGCATACTTGAATGGAAACCAATGACTCCGTGGAGGAGAGGAAGTCAGTCTAAAAATATAAACCTTTGGCAGTTATGTTACAGTAACTAGATGTGATTTGTAGGTAATGGGCTAAAACAAACACAACCGCCGGTTTGGTTCTGTAAATACTGACACTGTCTGATTCTCACACAATAGCAGGAAGCCTGTTGCAGGGGAAGAGGGGCTTACAGAAGAAAGCTTTTTGTTTCTCAGAAGCAGAGAAAGACAGCGCGTAAACCTTTGTGTTTTGTTCTTACCATAGACAAGATGACCAAAGCAGGAACAGCCCCCATGGCCACATATCCCAACAGCTCTACAAGCTTGTGCCTGCAGGTAGAAAACAGAAGACGTGAAATGCCTTTCTATGTAATTGTTTCTGTTTGAAACAGCAGTGCAGTGTTTGCTGTAAACACCTGAGGACCGGAAGTTTGTTTTCAGGTTAATTGTGTCAAACCAGGGCACAGAGCACAAAGACACAGACAGACTGTGTTACCTCTCATGGAAAAAGAAGACATACATGGATCCCACACAGGCCATGACCCATATCAGCCAGCGCATGTGGCACGCCCAGGGCCCCAGCTCCCTGAGCATCAACCTGAGGAAACACATCACACATACATCATTATAGTACGTTCACTCTTTAGCTTGTTAGCCTGCTATGTTATACTTTGTTAACTGCAATCACGTGACCCACCAGGGAGAGTAGGAGGCAGCTATGAAGAAGTAGATGGCCATTCTGTCACACATGTGGAAACGCTGCTCCACCTTCCTGCAGAGACAAAGAGAAGGAGCGATGAGCTCTCATTTCTAAATCAATCTAGTTTGGGAAAAATCATTTCCTGTTGATAATCCAATAATTATACAGGACCCAGCCTGTAAACATTACTAAGTAAAGTAATGTGTAAGTAGAACCATTACAGAGTACTGATGTTTTGCAGTACACGGCAGGGTCTCACATTTAAGACGGCAAATTTGGTTGTTGTGAACACACACACGCACACACACACACACACACACACACACACACACACACACACAACAAATTCAAACTTCCCCCGACCCTGTCCTTCAACATCATAAAATAGTATTTGTTGTGTCTTTTTGGGCTGTTGTGTGTGAAAGGTCAGAGGAGGTGTTTAAGAGTTCACCACATTCTTAGTTAAATCTGTTAATAAACTCATAAGAATCACACAAACCTTTCATAGTACATGTAGCTCTGAGCTAAAATAGCTCAGGGTTATACAAGAATTTAGTCCTGGGCCCTGTTCTCTGTACTTGGATATCTGAGGTCGTCTGATTTAATTGTTGATGATTTCTCAGTTCTTCAAAGCCGGTTTGAATTAAATTATCTGGAGCTGTTGTCATAGAAACAAGTCCTTAATCTGAAACCCGCAAAAACACAGAATTGATGACAGTTAGCTGGATCATTCACTGGACTTTTTAGGGTGAAGATGATGTGAAATATTTTCATTACCGCGCCACATCTGTTGTTTGGTCTCTGGCCTTCTGGCTGTGTCATAATTAACAAACTGTATGTCAGAGTGTGATGTAAATGTCTACGGGAGCAGCACATAAACACACACTGCCAAATCCTTACCAGCGATTTCTGCTACACACAAACACACACACACACACACACACACACACACACACACACACCGGAGGTGGCTGATTTTCCAGGCAGCGGTGTGGAAGAGTGTTGAGGTGATGAACAGGCCGGTGAGACCGCTCCCATAGAGCCAGGCAGCCACACGATGCCATTGGTCCGCAGACAGGAAGTAGAGCACAGACCCGCCCACCAGACTTGGGAGGATCCACAACTAGAAAGGACCAGAAAGACACAAAACCATAGTTTACATCATTTTCTCATGATACACACACTGCATTGTACTATATGAGACTTTTCTTTAAAATTTTCTTAAAAGTTCATTGTTCAGTCATAAATGTAATATTGTTGATAGTGTGCTTCAGGTTCACTTCTGCTGATACAATTCAAACTACTTCAGAGTTTAAACCTAGTATTTGCTAACACTAGGAACGTAACCAGGCAATTTAGTTGGTAGATTTTCTTTACCAGCCTCTTGTGGGAAAACTACTCTGCATTTGGCCTAAAATGTCTTCTTAAAATGGTTTCCTGATATTGTTCACATTCCTCTCTCTCCGAATCCAAGAGAAACAGCTGCAACCGCTGTTAAAGAGATAGTTTGACATCTTGGGAAATACGCTCATTTGCTTTTTTGCAGAGAGTTTGATGAGAATATCGATACCCATCTTGTGTCTGTACGCTAAGTATGAAGCTACCACAAGCTGTCTGTTAGCTTAGCTTAGCATAAAGACTGGAAACAGCTAGCCTGGCTCTGTCCAACAGTAACAAAATCCACCTACTAGCACCTCTAAAGCTTCTCTTAACATCTTGTAAGTTTAATAGCGTGTAGGCTGAAGTGTACAAACATCAGTTCCCTATTTCCATTCTTTATGCTAAGCTACGCTAACTGTCTGCTGGCTGTGGCTTCATATTTATGTTTTTTTAACGTACAGACATGAGAGTGGTATCAGTCTTCTCATCTAACTCTTGGCAAGAAAGCAACTAAGCGTATTTGCCAAAATGTCAAACTATTCCTTTAACTGATTCTGTATCTAACAAAAGGTAAAGGTGATACTTAATGTTTATGGGATACCCAAAATGGCACCTTAGAATGAATGAATGAATGGTATCATTTCACTATGGAAAACCCCTGCCCATTTGAGGCTTTACAGTCATTATTGCCATGTTTTCTCTCTTTTTTCTTCCATCTCTCTCTGTGCCTGTTTCATTCACTGTCTGTCTTGCTCTCTCGGAGGCGGAAGCATGCAGGGATTACAGCAGATTAGAGAAAGCTACAGGCTGAATCACGGATTATAGCCCACTGCCTCTATGGCACGGCCAAAAATCCTCCCCGTTCCGCCTCATTCCTCGCAATCCTCTCCATCTTTTCAGAGGCTTCTCTGAACTGACAAACTCGCTAAACACAGAAAGCATGGAGATAGTCTGGGGAAGAGCGAGTAAACCAACAACAAAAAAACTCTGAAAGAGTGTGTGTTGGTTTTTTGTTTTTGGCTCACCCCGTGTGTGGCACAGTTTGCAGCATGTTCATATTCAGTGGGCTGGTATCTCTTACTGCCCGGGACCCTGCAGTTCATGAACCTGAGAGAGAGGTGAGGTGAGGGGGGAGACAGAGAAAGAAAGGGGGGGGCGTGTTCAGGTAATGAATGCATATCTAGAGGCAAAACAAGGTACTGCTTTATTAGTTAATAAGTTACTGTGTGCTGAACCCATGAAGGCCAATGGCATGCGCGCGCGTGTGTGTGTGTGTGTGTGTGTGTGTTTGTGTGTGTGATGGTCATTCTTGGAGGATTTACAGGTCTCTAATCCACATCACGTTGTCTGAATTTTAGTGTGCCTCATCGTTACTGGGGCAACTGTCTGCGTTGCTATAGCCACCAGTGATGTCACTGTCTGTACTACAACAACAGGATACCACTGACCACTAACCATTAACTACATTTGCATTATGTGTCATGTTGCCATACGCTACTGAGACAGTTATTTCGTGTGAGTGTCTTTGTGTGTTTGTGTGTGTTTGTGTGTGTGTGTGTGTGTGTGTTGTGTGTGTGTTGCGTTGTATAGGCTGTTTAATCAGCAGTAAATCTCTAAATCCCAGCTTACAGGGGAAAAAACACATCTGGAGATGTTACGAAACCACATTTTATACATCAAGATGCGCACACACACACACACACACACACACACACACTAATTTGAATGCAGCTTCTCGTGCAGGGCCACAGGTGTGTGTGTGTCAGTCAGCTGTGTTATTTGATTACACATTTAGGCCGACGGCTCATCATCACACGCGGAATGGCATCACACCTCATTCCCAACACACACACACACACACATCTCATAGCTATGTGTTTTAATGGTCTATTAATTCTGCACAGTGAAGAAAGCAATCAGGGGAACATGAATCAGAAGAAGAAGAAGCAGACAAAGGGATGTACGACTTGTCACAAACTCCACCTAAAAGTCTATTAAAAAGTCTTGCATAACACAGTGACCTGACATCTGGCAACAAAATAAAAGTAATTTTCAGAGTTCAAACCTTTCAAGCTGCACACGTTTTAGTTTTAAAAAAGTGACCCTTATGGCAGTCCTTTGAAAGTAATTAGAAACAAGTTCAAATAGCTGCAGCAAAAATGATCCTGAGAGAGAAAGGAAAAGAATATGCTACATATCTGATTTTATAGTGACCAACTTTATTTTATGGTGCAGGGCTCATGACGTAAACTTTTTCTGTTATTCTGAGCTAATTTCCTTAAACCGAACAGCTTGTTAAGAAGCAGGCAGTAAAACTGTCTCGATCACCAGTTTTATCTTTTTAAAAACAGTAATGTGTGACTGTGGTTTTGTGGACAGGAAGATAACGAAAGTAACTGTGGGTCGTCTTGTTTCAGCTTGAAGTGTGTGTGTGTGTGTGTGTGTGTGTGTGTGTGTGTGTGTGTGAGTGTGTGTGTGTGTTTGTGCACTCGCCACCAGATCCCTCATAACAAGAATGTCGATATGTTTTCCTGTTGTAGGTCAGGTTGGTAGCACAAGGTATCAGGGCTCTCTGTCTCTTGCTTGCCAACACTAACATTACAGAATATCAGGAGCCATTGCCTCAGTTTTACTCTCTTTTCTGCCTTGACTTTTCTAGACTTGCTATTACTTCATTATTGTGATACACACTCATAATCACCATTATTACAGTTCTGCTCACATGTGAATGTCTGCATGATTCGCACAGCAAAAACAAATAAAGTAAATGATTTAATCGAACTTGAGTCACATGCTCTATCTTTCCCAAGATGTAATCCAGAGAAAGAAAACAGTTAGTAACATTAGATTATTGTACTGTTGCCATTTCTTTTGTTTTTCCATGCAGGCCGTGCCAAGTGCACAAGAAGAGAACTGTATTTTTCTGAGCACTGTTGCAGTATTGTAGGGCTATCAATGGACCTGAATGTGGCACTCTGATGTCCTCTAATCGGTTATGACAGAATTCTGTGTGTGTGTGTTTGTGTGTGTGTGTGTGTGTGTGTGTGTAATGAACTGAAAGGAAGGGACAGCGATTCACAGGCTCTGATCAGAGAGTGCATTGTTGTCCTCATCAGCACACTATTCTTTCTCTTTTCTGTCTTTATTCTATTCAGATTCTGTCTTTCCACACACTTCTTCTTTTCGGCACGTGTGTGTCGTATGGTTCAATTATTGGTTATAAAAGCCCATTACGGCACATTGCATACACTAATAGGATGGGTTGCATCTGAGGATCAGAACCTTTGGATCATGGTAGGACAGTGTACACTATAGGAATGTGTGTGTGTGTGTGTGTGTGTGTGTGTGTGTGTGTTCGCTCTCTGTAACTCCAGGGCTATTCCTTTTACAGCAAAGATCAAGTTCAGCTCCTCTAGGGACTCAAACTCCGGTTCTCACGATTATCGCCATCTCCCGTTTACCCCCACACACACACACACACACACACACACACACGCGCACATAAACTCTGGAAGACATACACAGACATGCAGGCTAACTGACTGATGAAAGCACCCAAGCAGAATTCCACGTGATATGTTCTGTAAACTGTGTATGTGATGCCAGCAGCACAAGAAACTTACTACCACTTAGGTATTAGCCAACAAGGAACCTGGCCAGCAGAAAGATGGATGGGAAGATAGATGGAGAAAAAAACAGAAATACAGTGATTTT
Source organism: Maccullochella peelii (assembly GCA_002120245.1). Classification (NCBI taxonomy): domain Eukaryota; kingdom Metazoa; phylum Chordata; class Actinopteri; order Centrarchiformes; family Percichthyidae; genus Maccullochella; species Maccullochella peelii. The sequence continues at coordinate 16,631 of LKNJ01001463.1, forward strand.
GATAGTTAAACTGAAAATGAAAATGTTAGTGCTCTTTTCAGCTCTTTTCAATCTGTTTGCGTACTTCAATAGTAATACAGAAAAAGCTCGTTACTTCTCTCGCTCTCTCTATCTCACACACACACACATTCACACACACACACACACACGTACACAAACTAATCTATAACATCCCTCTGACTGTCCCTGTGCCAGAGCGTCAGTGCGCATGGATGCACAGGATGTGTCACACATGAAACACATGGTGCCAGATATCAGCAGTCAAACTTTCCTGAGCAAATAAAAATTACCTTCCAAATGTTGTCTTCTTAAAGTCCATCTCGTGCGTAGGCTCTGTGTGTATGTGTATGTGTGTGTGCGCGCTCGCGCGCGCGCGTTGGTGAGCTCGCGCTCTATTTACCAACAAGCACACCAGCGAGCGTCGTCTCCTCCTACGGATTCCCCATTCCGGATGTCCCACCGCCGCACGTCCAGACATAAACACACAAGTCCAACTGGGGCAGCGACCCGCAGAGTCAGCTACACAACAACAGCAAGTGGAGGACTTTCTCTAAAGTGTCGGGACTTCTCCGGAGGTCAAACAGCTAGCCACCCCGGCAAGGCCACGAGGCGATGTGCACAGAGTTTTGTTCCGAGTCTCAGATGTGTTTGCAGGATGTTCCGCGGGACTGGGTTTATAACCCCTCCTCTCCTCCCCTCCTCCCCTTTCCCTTATCCAGGCTGATGCTAACACACACCAGCACGCAGCAACCCCTCCCCACAACACAACAACACTTTCTCCTGCCTCCGTTTTCATTTTCAGCTGGCTGATTTCTGGTGTGACACTGAAATGTCACAATGAACATTAGCCGATAGGAAGACACAGAACAAGAAGCACAAAGGTGATAACGAAGCCTGACCAAATTATTAAAAAGAATTTGAGAAAGTTGTACCTTCAGAGGAAATAATGTAAACACACAATGGGACTACACCTTTGAAAGGTGGGCAATAAGCAACAGTTGTCAGCATTTGTCAGCAGTCTGGCGCAGGGCCGTAGCCAGGATTTTAGGAGTCCAAGTTCCCTAAATGCACCCTTACCCTGGACCTGACACCAAAAGAAGTTTTTGTTTTTTTTTTCATTATTTGGATCTTTCATTTTTAATTATTCAGTTGACTGTTGAATGCTATTCTCTGTACATTTTAATCAGTGCTGGAAAGTAATTATACATTCACTCGAGTGCTGTACTGAAGTTGCCTATAATTTTAAGGTGCTTGTTCTTTACTTGAGTATTTCATGCTACTCCACTTTTATTCCACCATATTTCAGAGCAAAATATTGGGCTTTTTACTTCGCTATACATTTATCTGACAGCTTAGTTACTTGCTACTTTTCAGATTAAGACTTAACATAGAAAAATATGATAATCTCATAAAATACAACACATTGTTAAAGATTAAACCAGTGGCTCTCAACATTCTTGGCTTGTGACACCATTCAGTAAAGCAGTTGAGGCGCCTCATCACGTTGGTCTCATTTAAATAACTGCTCAAGGACCAAAAACATAAAATTATCCAATATATCACAAAAAAAGCAAAGACTGCGGGAAAGACCAAAAAAATTATACTACTTTGTGAATCAGAACTTTACTTTTTCTTCTTTCCTCCACCATTAATAATCTCACGACCCCTCAGATTTATTTTGGGACTCTTTCAGGTTGGGAACCACCGGATTAACTGTGTATAAAGTAGTTCAAACTAGCTCCACTGTGACCAGCTGCAACAGTCAAATGTTGCTTACACAATAATGCATCAGATTCTAATAATGTAGTCACAGGGGCCTTTTTTTCTATAGAATAAGTAATTTTACTTTGATAGTTAGTACAACACTAAGTACATTTTGCTGATAATACTGTACTTTTACTTCAGTAGGATTTTAAATGAAAGACTTTTAATTGTAATTGAGTATTTTTACATTAATTTATTGGTACTTTTACTTAAAAATAAAGGATCTGAATACTTCTTCCACCAGTGATTTTAATTCCCTAAATGCACTGCCAGGAATAAACAGGTGGATAAATACTGAGTCTCAAGGCAAAATAAGGCTATTGCAGATACAAACAACAGAAGACCAGCAGACAAATGCTGTTAATTGGTATTTCAACTAATATGATCCATTTTTGTTGTAGTGTTTTGTTCTGTTTATATACAGTGCATGTATACATTTAGCTTGGATCTACTACATTTATCTCCTCATAATAAAAAGGGAAGCAAGTCTTTCCCTCTCTGTATGTCTCTAAAAGTCATTGCAGATCCCTTCAAATAACACACACACTCACACACAGACACACACTCACACTCACACACATACACACACCGAATGGAAAATTAAATATTACCCAACAATAACAATGGCCAGCAGAGGCCCTTTGTGGCACTGTGCAGCAGCTGCGTGAGACAGAACAGATACATTATGCAAACGCACACAGACATCCAAACAAGTTTACACACTTCAAACAAAGCGGGTTATACATTCACCCCCGGCTGTGTTTAGAGATAAATATCAATGACAGTGGCCAGGCAGGCATATTTGCACAGGTAAATATTCCCAGAACGCTGTGGGTACAACTAACAGTATGCATGTACAAATGTAGTTTAGCGTGATTACAAACATTCAAACATTTTTAGAGCATAGACTGACTTCATATGAAATCTACTATGAGTGACCAAATGGGCTTCATAGCCAACAGCAACGTTGAACATCAAATCATAACATCATATTTTTGTACTTTATCATTGGATACAAAATCCTTAAAGAAGCTAAACATAAAAACTAGATTTCTCTAATATTCCTGTTTGGACACCAGTGAGTAACATTAGGTATATTTTCTGTCTCTTACCATCATGGCATCTTATCATCGTCATCATCATCATCAAAATAAATATGAACTTTTTCCCACAAGGGTATTAAATTTTATACGCAATATATTATAACCATTATTATAAAGAGTTTGGTCTAGACCTGCTCTATATGAAAAGTGCCCTGAGATAACTTCTGTTATGATTTGGTGCTATATAAATACAACTGATTTGAACTGAACTTTGCTTTCTCTGTCACAAACCTCGCCTCTGTCTCTCTGTACATCATGTTTATTTGAGGCTATGGCTTGTGTAAACCAAAGGCCAGCACACAGTGTGTTGGACCTCAGCCTGTGCTGACAGACCTCTGGAGGAGGGGCAGTCTGTGAAAACAGTCAACTCTACGAAAGGACGCGACTGAATCACGACCACACAGGAGCAAGCAAACAACTTAGACGCTCTGATCAACAAAATGATTCCAAAATGGAGTCACTGTGTCACATTTTACAGATGAAATTTAAAAACAAATGCATCTGTAATGCTCTTTAGTAGATCTCGGGTGTGTAAAAAATAAAAGATAATAACTGTGCTAAATAGTGCCATAATAATACAGGTTTATGTACAATAAACAGTAATGTGACAGTGCTGGGGTTTATCATTCAGACAGTTCACTACTTTGAAATTTAATAAACATTAAAATAATGATAATACTTACTGATACCTCCTTGTTAACAGTTGTGGAATGTAACTAAGTACATTTACTCATACTGTACTTAACTTCAATTTTGAGGTATTTGTACTTTACTTGAGTATTTCCACTTTACACTACATAATACTTCTACTCCCCTACATCTCAGAGCCAAATATTGGCTATATATACATATATATATAGCCAATATATATATACTTTTTACTCCACTACATTTATTTGACAACATTAGTTACTAGTTACTTTGTAGATTAAGATTATTAATCCAAAATATAAATATACTAATAATAATTATGATGTATTTTAATGGATTAAGACACCCAGCAGTATATAAAGTAATTAAAATTAGGTCCACCTTTACCAGCATTAAAGTTAATGCATCACTAATTATAAGCCAAAAATATAATATATAGGATTCTGAAATGGGCCATTCTGCATAATGATTACATTTGGTATTATATTTTGATGCTAATACTTTTGTACTGTTACTTAAGTAACATTTTGAATGCAGGACTTTTACTTGTAACAGAGTATTTTTACACTGTAGTATTACTACTTTGAGTACTTCTTCCACCACTGCTTGTTAATGAGGGTTACTTATGAACTGATACAAGGATTTATTATGTTAAAAGTTCATCACGTTGGACTTATTTCTGTGTGGTTTTCTCATGCATCTTTCTCTTGCTTTCTTTCCTTTTTGTACTAGCTGTAAATAGTGTTTCTACTACACAGTATATCCGTCTTTTGTTGCGTGTGATCCTCACACAGGATGAGCAGCTGTCTGCAGGGTCACTTCACGGCTTTATGTTGTTGCGTAGTGAATCTTTTGTATCAGTCAAAATCCCACTCTGACATGCTCAGACTTACACCTGAAACTGCAATGAAATTAATGCACGTAGACAGAAACTGTGACTCACACCCCGAATTACACAGTCAACACATCAGAAAGCTTTCCTTCTCGTCCCACGCCTCAGACATAGCTGCTCCAGACACCAGAGTCCTTATTGTACATTGAGTTTTGATACTCGTGCTCATATCAAAGACAGTTCACGTGGGAAGAGGCCATTCAGAAAATAATCAATATGGGGCCCTTGAACAGCAGTGCTGTTGAAATTAATAGACTGGGCTCACAAAAGCTGTATTAAATGCAACTAATGGAATTATCTACATTCATTTATTAATTTTTAGTAGCACTGCATCCATACCAGCTATATGCAACTGGTATACCTATATTCAACACAAATAAATATGTATTTGACATATGTGATTTTAATATAGTGAAAACCTAATAGTATTGAAATATATGAAAAATATGGCTTTGCATTACTTTATATAGGTTTGTACAACATGCGTTATAACAGTAGCACGCATATGCAATCATATGCAATTTTCACTTTTGTTTGCTAAATATTTAAAGCTATATTTGCTAATATATTTAAACTAAATAATTAAAGATAATTATTTCTAATTAAGTGGAGTATAGCTGTTGGAACAGCTTTACAAATTGCATGGTACAAACTAAATAAAAACATTAATATTGAATTTTAGACTGGAGTTAAGAGGAGAAAGGAACTGGCCTATACTATTAATTATATGTTGAATAAGTACAATATCTATAACATACCATCAGGGTAGAATGTGTATGTCGCCCATTCATTTTAGATGTTGTTTGCACATATTGACGGTGGGGGGTGCTGTTACATCAAGTCATGAATAGTTAGTGTACAGCGGAGTGTTTCAAGGTGAGCCGTGTTTGTTCCTGCTTTCTCTCTCCCGAGATTTCAGACAAAAAAAAAACCCATCCACATTCATATCGGACGGGATTACATTAATTGTTAGCAGGACTCTGCACTTGACAAAACTGTCCTGGCTCTTTAAAGGCACCGCACGCTGCGTCTTCGGAGCATGCGCAGTAAGAAAGAGCAACAGCTCCTATGAAAAACAACAACAATCACTACAGCAGGGCTAGGAAAAAGAGATGGCTCCGTGAAGATCAACACGTCGGGCCATTATCACAGTAGTAATCCCATTCCAACTGCTGCTATTTCTGCCGGAGCTTTATATGTCGATGGTGCCGAGCCCATGAACTTGGCCAGTCAAAGCGGGGATGCTGGCGGAAGCCAGCTTCTCTTCGCCAACTTTAACCAGGACAACACGTAAGGCAGGGCCGGGGAGAGTGTCTGGGGATCGGATGGCCTGTGCTGTCAAGCTAGCTGATGTTAGCTAGCTCAGTGTGGACTTGTCTGGGCCCCTCACGGTGTGACAGGGCTCGATGTGAAATTGCCTGGATGTGGTTCCTCACCTTAGAAATGGCTACCATTACACGCTGATTTTAGCTAGCTAATGAAACTGTCCAGTTACCTGTTATTTCACCCGCCGCTAGCATACCGTTAGCTTTCCTGCTAACATGATGCTGTGTGGTCCGCGGCTAACTTTAGCCACAATGTAGGTTAGGTGTCATGTAACTTCTTGACGATTGTTATGATTAATATAGTGACTGCAGATAGACGAAACTGAACTATATGTTGTTTTGTTGGTTTTGGCTGATATCTTTCAGTACTGGCGCTGCAGTTGGAGGACTGTTATAATGCTGTAAAAGTCACAAACTGGGTCACTGTATTGTAGACTTCAAGAGATGTAGCTAGATATTCCGTTGTAGTGTACGTTCACTGGTGACTGCTCCAGACAACAGAGGCCTGGTCTTATTGCAAAACAAGCTCCAGTCGTGTGACCAATGTCAGAGTCTTACCAGTACACCCAGTGACACGGAAACAGCCGGGTCCCTCTAGTGTCCAGTTTAAAACGCCTCTATGATCTGTAATAAGGACACTGGAGTCTGTCAGTATCCTGTGTGTTTATGAGTGTAATATCCTGCTGATGAGATGATTGTTCATACCCTGCTGTTGTGTCTATTTTTGTTATTTGTACAGGTCCTTGGCTGTTGGCACCAAATCAGGATACAAGTTTTTCTCCCTGTCCTCTGTGGACAAATTGGAGCAGATATATGAATGTAGTAAGTATTGTCCACGCACTGGTCTTACTTTCTAAAGCCCTCTCCCCACTTGTATGTACAGCCTCTTTGTTGCTTTAGTGCTCAGTCATATTTTTTGAGCTATTGCGTTTAATGCATGCTGTCTAGACAGGACACAATCACTGCACCATTAGTGCGTTGCTGTGACTTTAAAAATGAATAATGTTTGTCAGCACTTTTCCCACACCCATACACTATAACATCAAGCAAATGCTTTTGCTTGATCCATTCACTAAACATACATAGTGTTTTCCAGGTGTGTTCAGTGACACCACTCACCACCCCAGAAAGTCATTGTATTCCTCTTTTTAAATCTTTTTCCACAAGGGCCACAGATAGGCAGCTAATAAAAGATGAAAGAATGCCACTGAGCGAACATTGTGAAGTGATGATTTGTGTGTGTGTGTGTGTGTGTGTGTGTGTGTCACTGCAGCGGACACGGAGGATGTGTGTATTGTGGAGCGTCTTTTCTCCAGCAGCCTGGTGGCCATTGTCAGCCTCAAGGCGCCCAGGAAGCTCAAAGTCTGTCACTTCAAGAAGGGAACTGAGATCTGCAACTACTCCTATTCCAACACCATACTGGCTGTCAAACTAAACAGACAGGTAGGAAGACGAGGGCAAAGAAGTACCTGTCCGTCACCTAATAAATCAGTACAGTAACAAAAATCTGCACTAATTAGTTTTAGCCTTTGGCGGAGATGTTGTTGATGTTTTGTGTTTCCTCTGCAGAGGCTGATAGTGTGTCTGGAGGAGTCGCTTTACATTCACAACATCCGTGACATGAAAGTGCTGCACACTATCAGAGAAACTCCACCCAACCCTTCAGGTGAGTCTGAAGAATGACACACAGTATCTCAACATAGTATGTGTATAGTAGGTAGTACAATAGTAAAATACTCATACGGTGAAAAAACATTAAAATACTGTGGAAGAGTATTCTACACAGTATGCTGTGTGCACACTGTGTGCTGTTGCCCTAAAGGCTGAATACTGTCACTGCGATCTGAGTTACTTCTGTGATATTTGTGTGTCTAGTTGGTACATCCGCAGAACAAAAACCCACTCATGCTGTCAGACCTATTACAAACATTTAGATGATTGTAGTCTCACTATGCGCTTGAGTCATTTTTTTCCAGTTTCACTTATTGTCAAGTTCAGATAAATATGGTTCTGTTGGAAGCTGATTCATCTGTCTTTGTATTTGTGCTCATATTTCTCCAGGATTGTGCGCCCTTTCCATCAGCAATGATAACTGCTATCTGGCCTACCCCGGCAGTGCTACGATAGGAGAAGTTCAAGTGTTTGACACAGTGAACCTGGTGGGTGAACACCAACACAGTAAAGCCCTCTGCCCTACGCTATCCTTCTTTAATAAAGCCCTTACACTTAATCCGTCACACCAACCTTTTATTTTCCTTGCTTAGCATTTTTCTGTTCATGCCATACAAATACGTGTTGCATGTATAGCTGAGGCGCTGTTTCTGTTGCTTATTAAATTGTATTGTATAGTGAGACTCTATCGTCACTATTCTGTCAGCCAGTGTTTCCTATCATCGCTCACAGCTGATGCTCACTAGTTTTGTTTTTCTGAAGTAGCACATCTCTAACTGGTCTCTGTATTTGTTTCCCAGCGAGCAGCTAATATGATTCCAGCCCACGACAGCCCATTAGCAGCTCTGGCTTTTGATGCCAGTGGAACCAAACTGGCCACAGCTTCAGAGAAGGTACCATAGTTACTGTACAGTGTGGCTTATTTGTGTGTGATTTTATTGATTTGTTCTTCCTGAGCAAATACAGATCGCTGTTGTTGCTTCAAGTGTTGTCATCCTCTGCGTATATTGTGCCTTTTGCTTCCTTCCAGGGCACAGTCATTCGTGTCTTCTCAATCCCAGAGGGACAGAAGCTCTTTGAGTTTCGAAGAGGAGTCAAGAGGTAGATGATTTGATAATTGATCTACTAAAGTTTTGCTTTTTCTCAAATTACACCAGTTTTATTGTGATGGACTAGCATGATTCTGTGTTTGTGCATGCGTTCGTATGTACTGTGTATTTGCATCACCTGCTTCCCTGTACATGTGTGTTTCTGTGCTTCTTATCATAGGTGTGTGAGCATCTGCTCATTGGCGTTCAGCATGGAAGGCCTGTACCTGTCGGCCTCCAGCAACACAGAGACTGTCCACATCTTCAAATTAGAGACGCAGAAGGAGAAGTATGTGTACGTACCTTTCTGTCTTCATCCTTATTTGTCCAATTTAAAAAGTCTTCTGGGCTTCCCTGCCCATTTCCCTATGCTTTATGTTCCTCACATACACAGGCTTCTCACATTCTCTCTATGTGTGTGTAGGCCAGCGGAGGAGCCCACCACATGGGGAGGGTACCTGGGCAAGGTCCTGATGGCGTCCACCACCTACCTGCCTTCCCAGGTTACGGAAATGTTCACCCAGGGGCGAGCCTTCGCCACCGTACGTCTGCCCTTCTGCGGACATAAGAACATCTGCGCCTTAGCTGTGTGAGTATACACACACACACTTATATGCAAACATACAATATGTTGTTGTTGTTTGGGTCCTGTGTTTGAAACAGGGTAAAAGAGTTCCTTTGATGAGAAAGTGCTGCAGATCATTACTACAATAGAAAAAGAGAAACTGTGAAAGCTAGCTAGTTAACGTCAGCTGTGAAATTAAAGGCACTTCATCATTAAATAGGCTCTAAGATGTTTGTGAATCTTTTGTTTTTAATGTTTTAAATTAGGATTCAGAAGATTCCCAGGTTGTTGGTGGCAGCGGCTGATGGTTACCTGTATCTGTACAACCTGGATCCACAAGAGGGAGGGGAATGCACACTTATGAAGCAGCACAGGTAACACACACACACACACACACACACACACAGTAAGAGTGTAGTACAGAGTGAATGTGACAGATGTAGAGTGACAATGCACAGGTCACTGAACACTACAGTCTGAAGTTTTGCACCTGGATTTTGAGAGTCGTACTGAGAGTTTATTGTTACTGGATCTCTGCTGTCATTGACCTCAGGTTAGACGGCAGTGCTGAGCCATCCAACGAGATCCTTGAGCAGGGGTCACATGACCGCCCACTTGTGGCCCAAACCTACAGTGCCGCTGTCACTAAAGGTATGTCACAAAACAAATATTCACAAATAACACTTTATTTTACAGGTCCTTGGTTTCCTACTATTTTTCTTATAATTTTTCCAGGAAGTTTTGTATAAAGAACTATGTAATTTTGTAGGGAATTAGTTACTTGAGACGGTTTGAATTTATTTAGTTGTGTTTGTTTAGTTAGAAATTAGTTGTCCAATTTCCAGAGGAATTATATGTAATAATTATGTAATTATGTAACTCCATTCAAACCCAAGTTAATATTCATTCATTATTCTTTTTTATTGGAAACTTGATTCTTCTTCTATTTATTACTATTTATTGCCTTTAGACAGATACGTAAAATAACACGTCACAGTGTTTCTTTGTCATCATGCTCAAAAGTTCAGTGACAAATGCTTTCATACTTATCTCTGGCAAAAAAGTATGGCAAGGTAAGAGGCTCAAACTTCAGGTCATCACGTTAGGAAAGAATGTGCAAAGTTGTTTGTTTCAGTGTTTGACCTTTGACCTCTTGTCTCCTAGGTTACTGCGAAGAGCAAGGTGCCGTGGGAGGGGCGGGGCTAGAAGATGACCTCAATGACTTGCGCTTAGAGGAAGAGAATGAGCAACCACCCCTCATCCTTGAAACTGACTGACTTAACAGACGGCTGTACCCACCAATCAGAGGGCTCCTCTGGTGCTGCTATGAACATGTGACACAAGGGGGGCAGGATCAAAGACGGGGGGGAGGGGGTGTTTTTAAACACTCAAAGCATTCAAGAGCCTGTCTATAAGTCTATCTGTGCGTTCGTCTGTTCATCTTTTTCTGCCTCCTTGCCTCCCTTCGCTCCCTTTTCCCTCAGTTTCGCCTGCGCAGGCCAAACTGACGCTTTGCATGTACATGTGCCAATTGCTAAAAACATGCTCCAATGTGAAAACGAGTATGTGTGTGTGGACGTTTGATCAAAAAAAAAAAATGTAGCTGTGTCTCCACTTAAGACACACATACACTGACGCAAGCACTATGTAAAATGAAAGTGATTGTGTAAGTGCCTCGCTGCCCCAGTGTCATGGTTTCTTCTGTTTGAGAGGGGGATCTCTTTGCATTGGCTTAATAAAATCTATTTTCGGTTGTGCGGATCTTAATCGAGGATGTGTGCTTATCTTTTCTGACCCTTTTCCACTCTCACACACAGTCACACACCGTCCTGCGAGGAGTGTGGCATCAGTCATGTGGCTCAGCTTTACCCTCCAAAGAACAATTTGGAAGTTTTTGGCATGAGGCAGAGGTGTTTGCGAATAAGAGTGTGTGTGTTTGTGTGCTTGTGCTGAGACTTCATTTGTGCGTGTGTGTTTATGCTGGACATGTACATTAGCAAAACACTGAGTTATTAGTCTCCACTTGCCCACCCCCCACCCCGCCCTGTCACTTTTTCCTCATCCAAACAGAGGCTCAGTGGACCTTACCGCCCTCCCCTCCCCTCCCCTCAGGCCTGCAGTCATTGGTTGATTTTAAACTGATATTAATGATCTTTTTTAAAATCTACATAACCAGTCATAACCAATGATTTTTCATGCGTAAGAAAACATGCATGGTGTTGTTGACGTGGTACTTTGTCCATACATTGAAGACATTTGGGTGGTGATGATGACCAGTTAAAGGCAGTCATCAGATCAGTTGAGAAAGGCAGGAAGCTGTCAGTGACGTCTCCTCTTACTCCTCATCCTACTGTATCTCTACTCTGTACATTACTAGATGTGGCAAGATATCGCTGTACCATATTGTCAGGTTGTAACCGTGGCGCTGAGATTTTACACCCGCTGGAATAGTGGGTGTATGGCCACCGAGTGAACTGTGGATTGTAATTTGATTGATCTGGAGCTCAAGCCGAGCCTAATCAACTGGTCCAGGATGCTGCATGATTCCCCATTAATCCTCTGGTGTCTGAAGCCACTAAATGAGGATTAGCCATGGGATTTTGGAGTGTCAGGCATTTTCTAATGATTTTGTATAAAATGTGAAACGTTCATCTGAAACTAAAATGAAAATAAATTCCATGTTGATGTATGAGCTAGGTGCCTTTTGTTCTTGTTACACGGCAGTGACTTGCTTATATTCATTAAGAAGCGCAGGTGGGGCAAGTCAGCGAGAGAACCATTAGTATTTACTATTGTATTAGTTAGCATCACAGCTACTATAACTATATTGATGTTATGTTACTTCACAGATTTAATTTTACAATAATTTCATTGAATATGTGAAACGTTTACCATAATACCCTAAAAGATTTATGTTTAAGATTACTGGCATACAGTACGGACAAGGAGAAGGCAGTGCATTTCATATGTAAAATTTTGGTGTCATTCAAACTGAAGAAAATGCAAACAAAAGCCACTTCCAGCACACTGTCCCAGTATAATTAAGTGGATGAATGTCTCTCTGTTAACTAGGAACTTTGATTGGCAGACCACAGTACCCCAGGGAGACACATTTATAATCATGGCTGAATTACCAACCAGGCAACTGCCTGCTCTCTGTGTGCCACTTACTTTGTGGTAATTTGATTCATTGCACATTTGTTTGGTAGTATGCACCAAAAAATAGCCTATAGTGGCTTTTGCATTTTATTAACAAGCTGTAAACACAACACTGATAGATTATCACCTTTTAAGTTGATGTTGTTAGCAAACAGACAGCAACATTAGCATTAATTTGGAGTCGTGTTTCTGGCCACCAGATATCTCCTGAGGTAAATATAACAACTACTACAACTAACACTACTATGTTCACCAGCTAGTCGCTAACTTTGTCTGCCATTTGGTTCTGTGCAGATGATGATGGCCTGATGAGAGTAGTGGGACTGAACCAAAACAGTGAGCTGAAAGAAGCTCTGTGGAGCTGAGAGGAACTGCAGTGTCGGGTGAGTCTCTGTGGGTTTGTCACCACGAGTGACCCCTTTTATATTACACGTGTACAGTTGATGCAGAAATATTGATTAGAATAGCTTTAATTCTGTCTTGTAGAGAGGCCGTGTGTCATAATCTAGTTATAATACCTTCCATACATCAGTTCATATTGTGCTTGCATGGCGCATATTCTTAAATAAATGTGTGTGTAACCAAATTATCACAAACCTTAGGTCTGTTTTTCCCCCAGAAGACACTATGTGTTAAGTGCATTGTATAATTGCCTGCATCAACACTGTTGATGTGCTCTCTATGAATCCACCTTTCATCTAGACCTGATGTGGATTTCTTGTCCATACACAGATACAATACACAGATACACATAAGGAGTCGGTCTAGACCTGCTCTTTATGACAAAGTGCCCTGAGATAACGTTGTTATGATATGGCGCTATATAAATAAAACTGAATTGAATACAAGCTAAAGAGTCAAAAACACCACATTTTATGCCGCACTGAATAAGCCACATACCTTTCTGCTCATTTGCTTGTAGTTTATTAAGACTTTGCAGCAGCCGGCTACACACACTTTTAACACACATGCAGGAGCGACACACACAGGTGGGCTCTCTATCGTTGATGTGAGAACACAGCTTCACCCCTCCAGTGTGAAGATCACACATACATACGCACATTAAACAAACTCTCACACGTAGTAATAAACAATATGGGATCCAACGCACTTTACAGAACCATGAGAGCAAAGGTCAGACACAGCATACCGACTTATAAGACTGTAGACACATAGAGTACATTTACACTGACAGCGTGCAGGCTAAAATCGACTAAGTGACCGATCCTAAGACTACATTGATTAAGACTATTGGTGATGTTAAAGACTTATTTAATTATTTAAGACTTTCTAAGGAGCTCTGTCTAGGCCTTTTTAAGACTTTCCCCCAGGGAGCCTGAGCTCATACTTCCTCAGTCAAACGTCCTCTGGAGGGCTGAATGGGTGTGTGTCACTCTGTGGGAGCACAAAGACAAGACAGACCGAACAATATTGTTATATGATACACATATGCTGCTCAGACAGATGATCTTCCTCTGTTGTGTGGGTGTTTAAATGCCTACCTGCTAGCGGTGTGCGTGTGTGTCTCTTTTCCCCCTCTACCCGTCCTGTCCTCCACTGGTGGGCTTGTTGACCTGGACAATCTCCACCGAGGTGAAACTCTTATTGGCGGAGGCTCGGTTCCTCATCCTCATCTTATTTAGGGTCATCTCCGCCAACTCTGCACGCTCCTCGGCATCATCCAGGTCGTGGATGGTCTTCCTGTATTTAGACAGGCTGCTGTTGGCCTGCTCCTCCTACAGTGACACAGGCAAGAGGTTTATTTTAGCATTCAATAAACACATGTACGTTTGTTACATTACCAAAAAAAATGTCTTTAGCATGCTATCTAAAATGCTTTTGAGGAATTAAAAGAAAGCATCCTGTTTCTTGATTGACCTATTTTTTTATATTCTAGGCTCTAATGGGATCCAAGTAACATAATTAAAAGTGAGAACAGTTAAAGGAATTGTTCCACATTTTGGGTAATATGCTTATTCACTTCTGGCGGAGAGTTAGATGAGAAGATTGACACCACTCTCATATTGGTTCATTAAATACAAGGCTACCGCCAGCAGCCAGTTAACTTAGCGGCTGTTAGCGGTTAGCTAGTTCTTGGCCGGAAGTTACTGCTTCCAGCCAAGAAATAGTCTGGCACATAACCTCCCATAAAACGGCATGTTGTTGTTTTTACACTTTGGTTTTTGTACAGATTAAACAAACAAGATATAACGTGTTAATTAGGGAGCTTTAGACGTGCTGGTGGGCAGATTTTGTTACTGTTGCAGAGAAGTCAGGCTAGCTTTTTCCAGTCTCTAAGCTAAGTTCAGCTAACCAACTGTTGCCTCTAGTCTTATACTGAACCTACAAACACGAGAGTGGTATCAATGTTGTCGTCTAACTTTCTGCCAGAAAGCCAATTAGCAAGTCTTCCAAAATATCAAAAAAGTCCTTAAAACATCACCAAAAATCCAAATCATGAATTAAAGAGAGATAAACGTAAGACTTGTAAATCCAGCGTCACCACTCTCACTCACAGCGTCCTCTATCTGCCGTTTGTAGGACTTGAGCTTGTTCTGGAGTTTCTCCACCAGTTCCTGCATGCGCTGATTGGTCTTGTGGTCCTCCTCCGTCTGGAAGATCAGCTCCTTGAGTCGACGCTCTCCCTTTCGGAGGCTTTTCACCGTCTCCACGTGGCGCTTCTGCTCCTGGTCCAGCTCATTCTCCACCTCCTTGATCTAGTAGCAAAAAAAAAAAAAGGGATGAATCGGCACAATATGTGGATGAGAGGCCTCGACCAGGTGTGGTGTCTGAATGGGACCCGTTGCCATTTTGTCACTTTTAAAGTAATGCTGTTGCCTGCCACCCCTCAATCATCCCAACTCCTCACCCTGGCTTCCAGTTTCTGGATGGTGCGTTTTCCGGCCTTCAGAGCCTGCTGCTCAGCCTCCTCCAGCCTCAGTGTGAGGTCTCTGAGGTTCTGCTCCTGGTTCTTCTTGATTTTCTCCAGGTGGATGCTGCGATCCTGCTCCTGCCGAAGCTCCTCACACAGTCGCGTTGCCTGGAGGCAGACACATGCATGAACGAACGCACGATTCATTTTGAACTTTAAATGCCACACTAGAAAAAAGTACAGAATGGTTGGTTTGACAAAATAAACTCAACGCATCACTTTAAATCTTTTCTGTTTCATGTATTTTATGCCTTTACTATGACATTTTTATGTGCCCCTAAAGTTGAAACTGTGTGTGTGTAGTCGTTCAGCTTACATCAGTCACAGCCTTCTTGGCTCTCTCATCAGCAGAGCGAAACTCTGAGATCAGCTCTTCATTCTCACTGGACAGTCGGGCGAGGTCGGCCTCCAGTTTTCTCTTCAGGATAGTCAGACTTTGGTTCTAAAGCAAGACAAATGGATGAAATTAATTTAGATTAGATGATGATCCACTAGAGAAACTAGCAGCAGCAAGAAGTCATGGGACACATCAAAAGAAAAATTTGATTATAAAACCAAGCCCATCAATTCTCATGCTCTTACAAATGTGCACTTGTGTTTGTGTGTGTGCCTCTGGCCTTCCTGTGCAGCCACCTACGTGCATGCTGATCTCACTGAACCTCTCGGTGGTCTCCACCAGCTCCTGCTCGATTTGTTTGCGGGCCCTCTCGGACGCCTCCAGGCCTCCTCTCAGCTCCTCCATCTCTGCCTGCATCAGGCACAGACGCCGCTCCTGGAGACTGTACTTCTCCCTCAGCTCATCGTGCTGACGGGCGTCCTCGTCCATCTGCACTTGCAGATCCTATTTGAGACACGAGGATTATTGCTGGAGTATTTTCAAACTTCAAGCAGTTTCTAAGCAGTTAATTATTTGCTGCCTCAGATAAAACTCCTACTTTGATCTGCTGCTGCAGCTTCTTGAGGGTTTTGACCAGCTCTGCATTGTTCCTGTTGGCATGCTCCAGCTGAATCTCCATCTCATTCAGGTCACCCTCCATCTTCTTCTTCATCCTCAGAGCCTCGGCACGACCTTTGGCCTCTGCCTCCAGGCTGGCCTGCAGTGACTCCACTGCACGTGCATGGTTCTTTCTAGAAGGCACACATGACACAGGTCGTAGTTAAGGACTGAAACACAGACGCAAGCTGTGTCTCCATTCAGGGGCTGCAGACCGAATGTGTCACAACGGCGCGACAAGGCCGTTCCATTTCGAAGGCTCCTTCAAATGCGGCCTTCTTTTCCCGAATTTGGAGGGTCTAACGGCTGGATCCTTCGCGTTCAACATAAGCTTCAGCCCCCCTCCCCACCCCAATCATTTTCGTACAGTCCCTTGGGTAATGATGCCATTTTTACTGTCTTGAGCGATCCTGAAAATATTTCTATGATGTTACGGTTTGTTTCTGTGTTTGACACGCTTTGTAACGTTTATCTTTTGTCTATGTGTGTGTGTGTGTGCGTGTACACACTCGTAACGCATGCTTGCTCGTGCACGTTACAGGACGTCTGTTTTTTCACCTGGTGACTTCAAACTCTTCCTCCTTCTCATGGATTCTGCGATCGATGTCGGCCTTGACCTGAGCGAGCTCCAGCTGTACACGTACCAGCTTACCTTCCTCCACCTAGACACACAAACACACACACACACACACACACACACACACACACACACACGCACTGTACTATGGACAGAAGCAAAAGTCCCTTGTTTGCTCCAGTGTTCAACTTTCCCCATAAAATCCATCACAAAATCTCTGGTGGACTACCTTCTGTGTTCTCTGCCACTAACACTACAGGCATTTACGGCTGTCTTTGGATAATTTTCTCTTCAAAGTTTTGTTCAATAAATCCACCAACAGCCAAACCTGACTGGAAATCTGTCATTATTTTTCTCAAATTGTTCTACAGTCAGAACTGACACAAGCCAAGTCTTTTTCTTAGCCAAAAGAGGCTCTTTGTACCTCTAGTGAAGATTCGGCCTCCTCCAGAGCCAGCTGCAGCTCCTCCTTCTCCACCTCCAGTTTCTTCTTCGCCTTCTGCAGCTCATGGACGCTGCGGCCTCCTTCTCCAAGCTGGTCCACCAACTCCTTGATCTCCTCTGTGGGGAGAGAGAGCACATTGTCAAGAAAGCATGACAAGAGTACACACTTATCATCCCCTTTATCGCACTTTTCCCATTACGATCTACTGCACCACACTATCTGCAGCAGTTAGAAGCTACCTGAGAGGGTTTTGTTTTCCTTGCGGACAGTCTCTATGTGATCCTGGCTCTCCTCGTAGGCCGTCTTCAGCTTGTAGAGCTCCGTCATGTAGGAGCGGCTCTCCTTCTGGCTGTTGTCCAGTTCCAGTTGCAGCTCCTCGTTCTTCTGGCTCCACTCGGCCGCCAGCTTGTCGAAGACTCGCTGCTTCTTATCCAGAGCTGCTGCCGCTGCGTTGGACTAAATACACAGACGCAGAAAGAAAGCAAATAAATGCCCCCATCTTGGATTATATCTACACACTCACAGACAAATCAATTGTTCAGTCGGTGCATTTATGGAGTTCACCTTACAGCTTAGTCAAGTAATATATAGATTTTAACAGATTTTAATGATATACAGATACATACACTCTCAAAAAAATGCTGCATTTCTTTATCAGAAAGTACAGAATTGGTTGGGTGACGAGTGATTAATATATCAATTAAAGAACAAATAAATATATAAATTAATCAATAATATCCCACATAAAGTACTATGAGAGTCTACATTTTTAGAGTGGATGCCTGGTCAAAGCAAAAACCTGAATGTGTTGAGTTATAGACATTAATTTGTCTGCAGGTGCGCGCATGTGTGTTTGTGTGCGTGCGTGTGTGTTTGTGTGCGTGCATGTTACCCTCTCCAGGTCTATGGTGAGGTCCTCCACCTCTCCCTGCAGTCTCTGCTTGACCTTCTCCAGGCTGGCAGCTCTGGCTTGGGCCGCCTCCGCTGCCTGCTCAGCCTCCTGGAGACGCACTGCAAGTTTGCGCCTGGAGGAGAGTGGGTGGAGGCAACCGTGGGATTACATTAAAAAGTATCAAGACAACCACCATGTTTCATTAAAACACATTTATGACGTATAAAACTTTTGGCTCCACTTTGATTTACAGCCGCACTCGCTCTATTCAACCTACTTGGTCTCCTCCAGCTCCTCAGTGCGGTGGATGGCGTCTGTCTCATACTTGCTCCTCCAGGAGGTGACGTCGGCGTTGAGCTTGGACACGAGGCGCTGCAGCTCCCCGCGGGCTTCTGACTCCTCCTCCAGCTGCTCCTTCAGCAGGGAGAGGTCATGACGGGCATTGGCCAGGCCCACCACCGCTGTGTTACGTCCCTGCACAGAGGGAGAGAGGCCTTAGCAGGAGGTTTTATTGGAGGTCTGAAAATTGTTTTACAGGCAAGTTTTAAAGGCAACTCAAAGAAAACTACAGAGACAAAAAGAGGACAGATAGTCACCTAAAGGTCAGAGAAAGATTGCTGATGTGTCCATGTGCAAGGCACCTACTGAGTGTCTAACAGTAGGAGACTGTGGCTGAACTGGGCAGCTCTCACTTGTGAAAATGTGACAAAATATCACACATTCCCTCTAAGTAACTGTGTGTGTGTGTGTGTGTGTGTTTGTGGTGACTTGTACCTTGTTCTCTTCGTCGACCTGTCGCTTGAGCTCGTCGATCTGCGAGGTGAGGGAGGCCTTCAGCCTGGTCACCTGGGTCAGCTTACTCTGCACGTCCTCCAGCTCCCTGCTCAGATCGTTGTTCTCCGCTACACACAAACAAAAAAAGAAATAGACTGTAAAAAAACCACAAGAAACAGTGTTTGTGGGTATCCATGTAAGTGTGTATGTGTGTGTGTTCTCACCAGTCAGGTGGATTTTGGCGGTGTTGAGCTCAGTCTGAGTGCGTTCCATCTCAGCCAGGCGAGCGTTGGCCTCTGCCAGGTTGTCTTCCAGCTTATGGGCATGGGCCTCAGAGTTCATCTACACCCAAATACACATACATTCATGTATGGTGTGTTTTCTTGATGGAATTAATCACAGTAGATTTTCCAAACAATGTCGTACCTTCGCTTTCTGAGTGACCTCCATGGTGACGTTGAGGTCTTCGATCTCAGCCTTCATGCTCTGTTTGTCCTTCTCCAGTTTCACTTTCAGCCTGGTCAGGTTCTCCAGCTGCTCGCCCAGCTCTGCCATCGCATCAGAGTGCTTCTTCCTCAGCCCCGCCGCCGTGGCCTCCGATTGGAGCGCTGCCTCCTCCAGCTCCCGCTTCAGCTTCAGCAGGTCCGTCTCCCGCTTCCTGTTCTGCTCGATCTAAAGGGTTTAAAAGGACAGAGGTCAAAGCTTTCCGACTAAAACAAAAATGGCCAAAAATGAGGTTTTACTCCCCTCTGATTGATTGACAGCTGTCAGTCACACTCACCTGGGCGACAGTGGCTCCTCCCGCCTCTTCCAGCCTATCACTGAGGTCCTCCAGATCTCGTGATAGCTCCGCCCTCTGCTTCTCCACCTTTTAGAGAACAGATAGAGAATCAACTTTAACCTTTAACTTCAGTAAGTAATATCCCACCTGTCTGCCTATTTATACTTGTCAACATGTGAATACATAATTATAATAATGCCGTCATGTACGAGGTTTGAACTAAAGTAGCCTGTTACAGCTGAAACTAAATTGTTACAGATTTAATGTGTACCTTGGCTCTCATGGCTCGTTCAGCTTCCAGCTCCTCCTCCAGCTCCTCAATGCGGCCCTAAAAGGAATGAAAAAGAGCGGACCACTTATCATCCTCCTTTACTTCTTCAGCTCCTCGTTTTCACCCTCTCCCCTATTTCTTAACCTTATATTCACCCTGCTCTGCCTCTTTTGTTCATCTGCCATCACCCGCTCTCCTTTCATCCACGCACTCATCTCTCATCACATTTGCCATCCCATAATCCTTTCTTTCTCACTCTACTGACCTTATGCAACATTCATCACCTCTCCTTTACCACTGTTTAAAATCAATCATGTCAGGCTCCTCGTAGTGTTTGCAAACGCTGCAGTGGATTAATCAATAGCTCCTAAATAAAAATGGATTCATAAGTGGGAATTGTAATGAGTTGTACCATGAATGTTGCAGTTAATAGTGGAAAAAAAAATGTGTCCTGCTCTTGTACCATCCTCAGGAGGACTGATGTATGTAACACTAAAGTTCATTTAACATGTAAGTGAGGACAGATAACAAGAGTCTACAGCCGTGGCTAAAAATAATTACAAATTTAGCTCAATGTTTGCAGGAACAACATCTACCACGACTGCTCACGTCTAGGCTTCTCCTTATCTGGTGCTCTTAATAGCTCACTGATAAAGAAAGTAGAAAGAAGGAACGATTGAAATCAGCTAGTGTAGTGCTTTATGGAATAAAATCCTGCAGACTCTTGCACCACTAGCCACAAACCTGATGCTCTTTGAGCTTGCGGCTGAGCATGGAGCTGAGAGCCTGTTCATCCTCCAGCTTCGAGTTCATGTTGTTGATCTCAAAGTCTCTCCTAGATGAACACACAGCAAACACACACACACAGGGGGCGATCAGGGTCCGCTGGGACCAACAGTGTGTAAATGAGAGTGAGGAACACACACGGATGTATTGCCACTGTACTGTATAAGAGTTTGTTTTGTTATATGTACAGAGGAAGTCAGACGTCAAGATACTTGTCCGCTTCAGTGTGTGTGTGTGTGTGTGTGTGTGTGTGTGTGTGTGTGTGTGTGTGTATGCGTGCGCAGGCCTTTGTCTCTCACTTCTTGATGACCTCCTCCAGATCAAGCTTAGCGTTCTCCATCTCATTCAGGTTCTCAATGGTCATCTTCAGGTCTCCTTCTGCCTTCCTCCTCGCTTTCTCCACCTCCGCCCGGATCCTCTTCTCCTGCTCCCAGCTGTCCTCCAGCTACACATCACACAAACATCCAAACCAATGATAAAGGCACTAATGCTGAGTATATTCAGCTGCAGGTCTGCACATCGTCCTGCTCCACTAAAGTCATGAAGACAAACCCTCTTTCAGGTCTGTCTGTGAAGTTGAAGAGTCTCGTACCTCATTCACTTGGCTGTTGAGCTTGCTGTTGGTCTTGGTCAGATGGTTAACTTTGTCTTCTTCTGTTTGAAGATCCTCAAGAGTTTTCTGATTAAATTATAAATATATATATATATATCTTGGTCACTATTAAACTCATAAGCATAACAAAAAAGGTGTTATAAAATATTAGTTTATGTGAATGCATGTTGTCATGTGTGCATGTCCATGTTTGTCTACCTGTTGTAGTTCCTCCAGAGCTCTCTTTTCCTTCTGCAGCATGGCGATGAGGTCGTCTCGCTGGCTCAGGTCGCCTGTCAGAGTTCGCACCCTGTAGTCCAGACCCTAAAAACACCATTGAACACAATTCAGTGGTCAAATCTAAATATCTAAATCTTGCATCTAATCTCCTGACTTTGCGTCCATTAATCCAGATGGACACAAACACAGCTGCTACACTTCATTTCCTCTCTCCTCAGCCTCGTCCTCCTCCCCTCTACCTGTTTCTCCTTCTCAGTCTTGGCCAGTGTGGACTCCAGAGACTCCAGGTCTCTCTTCAGCTCCATCAGTTCTCCCTCCAGCTGCCTCCTCTGGCCGTGGAGGGAGGCTGTGTTGCCTTCTTCTTCCTCCAGGCGCTCACGCAGATCCTAAGACACAGGACAGTTTTTCAGCTGTTTCCAAGACATATAACTCTCCAAAAGGTCTTTTTTTTTATCATCTGGTCTTGTGCCTGCTTTAAACATTACACATGCAATATTGTCAGCCATCACTTATAGCATTAGACAATGTTATTCTTCTAGATTGTCGGCAACAGTATTTGTAATTACTGTCAATTTAGTAGAAATCATGGCTGATGCTTGTTTGTTGCTGTATTAGTACAATGTCGTACATTCTACTGCTAAATATTAAAGAGCTGAATACACAAATAATATGGTATGGTGTATCTATAACATATTACCTGCACTGACTCCTCCAGCTGGACCTTTTGGTGCATCAGCTGGGTGCAGCGCTCCTCAGCATCGCCCAGCGTGTCCTGCTCCTGTGGAAAGACAAGGAGATAAAGTGTGAATATGTGAGTATGTAGTGTGTCTTTGTGTGTTCATCACTATACAGGTGCAATGAAATATAGTGATATACCTTTCATATAAATGAAAGGTATATCACTGGCTCTGGCTTCAAAATAGCTTATGTGCCCTTTCTGAACACATTTTCCATCAGCAAAGTCAGTAGGATTCATCCTCTGGGGACCGTGAATGTCTGTACAAAATGTCTTTAAAGATTCTATAAATACCTTCAGAACAGCAGTAAGTGGTGTTTCACGAATGTATGCGTTTTTCAAAGATCATATTTATTTTTCTGAAAAAAACTGATTTGACTTTGCGCCGTGACTGGAATGTAACGGTAATACACGAGAGATTTCTGTAATCTGTAATGTAAAAACAAACAGGAGAAGCAGATGATTTTACACCGGTGACTCAGTATTTCTTTGACTGCTTGCTAGAAGCAAGAAGAAGCATTTTGACCTCATGTTTTACCTACTGCACATAAAGATTTGCCAATAGGCTACAAGAATGTCGACCACAAGGCAAATTAACAAGGTCTCAGTAAGGGGGTATACCACGCTCTTTAGCATCTGAATGTAACATGAATACACACAAGCATCAACTGAGTAAACTACTGTGTGCAGCTGTGCACTTACTGCAGCCAGTGCCAGGGCGAGGTCGTTCTTCTCCTGTGACAGAGTGACCATCTTCCCCTCCAGATCTTTGATCTTGCCCTCCAGCTCTTTGACCTTCTCCACTGCCACCCTCAGTTCCTCCTCCTTAGCCTTGAAGGTCTCCTCCTGACGGGCGACCATCAGCAGGGGCTTCACCTGCAGGAGCCAAGGAAGCAAATATGATATGAAGGTGATAATGATTATGATAAGTTATCATTTGACATGAGGTAAAAATGTAGCATTTTACCTTAGTGTAGAGTTTCCACCAGCCCCAGAAGCGTAACTGAAGGAACTTCCTCACGTTTCGCTGGATGGCCATCAGTGCAATTCTGCATCACACATGAATGCAAAAACACTGTTAGTACTCACAAACATGCAGGAAAACACATTTTGTGCATGTACACACAGAAACACAGGCACACACTGACCGTCTGTCCACCATCTTCTTAAACTCGACCCTCATTAGAGTTCCTCTGAGTTGAGCCTGCAGCATGGTGATGATCTTTGCCAGCCGCTCGTCACGCATGTCCTCCAGCTTTGCCAGGACGCCTGCACGGAAAAACACCTGGAGAGGAAAACGCAGACAGGTGAACGAGGGGAGAACAGGAGGGGTGAGAAAAAGAGGAACACAGAGGAAAAAGCAGGGTTAAAGTCTTTCATCAGCTGTACGCTCTACTTTGTTAACACACACAGTTGATAGTAGAAAACACACAGTATGCAACAGAAGAGGCAATTTGAAGTTTTTGGTTACTACTGTAGTAGAAAAAAAACTCTTTCCACCAGAGTTGATAGTTTTATAAAATTAACTGATCAAGCAAAATATGTGCAGAAGATTATTTCAAGTGAACCTGAGTTTGTTATACTGTATTATGTTACATGTAGAGGTGTAATATATTGACATACAAGTCGTGTGAAATATCTCAGATATAAATGCCATTTTTCTAAGAATTTAACAATTATTGCCACTTTTAAACACGTTTTCCAATAATCATCATATACGTGAATGTAAATATTGGCAATGTATTATTTCAAGTAATATGAGAATATGTTAGCATGTGTTGACAATTATATGTCGAGTAATATATTGCATTTATTATCAATATATGTTGATATGTATTTGTTAAGTAAGTGATATTATTTAAATGTGTTGTGTTTTAGATATGACTGATTATAACAATGGTGTACCTTGCTGTGGCCGATGCGGTACTCCATATTATCCAGGCTAACCGAACTAAGGATGAGCTCAGAGGCCTTCTTGTTGTCAACGAATCCCTTAGGGATGGCGTTGGGGTTGAGGATATAGTACCTATGAGAGATGAGAGATTAGGAGGAGGGACAGAATGAGAAAAGAGGAATGGGGGGTGGGGTGAATTGATGAAAATGGAAAAGTAGGGGCAGACAAAGTGAGATCAGGAAAGGGGGGATGAAAATGTGACTGCAGTTAAATTAACATGGAGATGAATACAGAAAGAATGGGAGTCAGACCTTTGTTTGAATTCTGGGTACTGTAGTCTGTTGGGGAATCCTTTCCTGCAGATACGGATGCCCTCCAGCACGCCATTACAGGCTAACTGGTGCAGGATCAGATGGTTATCTGTCACACCTTCATGACATGAAAGAGAGAAAAGGTGATCGTCAACATCAAGAATTTCCAGTGGATAGTACATTTGGTAATATAGTGAGCAGCTTATCACAGTTTGAGATAGACTGTGCTCAAATACATACGGCGGCATCACACACACTCTTCACCCACTCACCTGACTTCTTGAATTCATTGGGCACGATGCAGCGGACAAAGTGGGGAGCAGTGCTTCGCAGGGTGCTCATCAGCTTGTTCAGCTGTTCCTGTTGTGCATAAACAGTTAAAGGACACCTGTGAGATTGTGAACATGTTGTGAGATTCGCAGTATTCAAAGTCACAGTAAATTACTATGTGTGTCTTTGTGCTTGTATCCACTTGGTATCAAGTAGCATGGCTTGTATGCTTGTTCCTCATTTTAGTTTTGGTTAAGACTTAAGCTTTGTGATGAGGCAAGGCTGATAGATTACTTTAAAGCAGTAGTTTGACATTTTGGGAAATATGCGCATTCGCCTCGTGCGTCTGTGTGAGTCACCCTGTAGAAGTTGGAGACGGTTTGAAAGGAAGACCCTTTCTTCTGTTTCTTGGTTCCTGCAGCGGCCTCCTCCTCTTTGAAGAGCAGAGCCAGCAGAGGCATGGAGGACTTCTGGAAGAGTCCCACCACCGTCTCATTCAGGGGGTCTTTGTTCTTCTCCAGCCAGCCAGCGATGTTGTAGCCCACCTGTTAGAGGCACGAACAGCTTAACTGCACCTATGTACACACTGAAGTTACACAATCCTGCTTTACATTCAGATGGTGGATGCACATGGGCACTGTACTTGTAGCTGGATAGCAGAAATACCCACACACATTACACATTGTGCACAAAATTGCAGATAATTCGAAGAAGCAAAGGCACTGGAGAGAAGAGGAGTTGGTATTTTTTCAGCTAAAAGAGACACAAGGTCAAGCTAAGGGTATGCACGCATATGTTTGTAACTGTTCTCTATGCTTCATCTCAACACAAACACACACACACATTCTTCCCCGCCCCTGTGGAGGCATTTTGGTGATATGGTGATTTTAGCCACTAAAATCACCATGTCAAATGCTACAACAATCCAGTACTCACAGTGCCGGCATAGTGCACCAGTTCAAAGTGGGCCTCGGGTCCTTTCTTCCCCCCTTTCGGCTTGAGGAAGTTGGCAGACTTGCCCACGTGGTTGTCATACAGAGCCGCTTTGAAGGTTGCATCTGTCGCCTTTGGAAACACACACTGCTCCTCCAGGATGGAGAAAATCCCCATAGGCTAGAGAGGAGAGGGAGGTGGAAATATAAATGCGGTGTACTCGACACACAGTATATGCCGTATGTCCATGTTTGTCCACTGTGTGTGGGTGTTACCCTCTCCAGCAGGTCGATGCAGGCCTGCAGGTCCAGGCCGAAGTCGATGAAGACCCAATCGATGCCCTCCTTCTTGTACTCCTCCTGCTCCAGCACAAACATGTGGTGGTTGAAGAACTGCTGCAGTTTCTCATTGGTGAAATTGATGCACAGCTGCTCAAAGCTGTTGAGCTGGAGGTGAAAGACAGGAAGATGAGATGAGATGAGATAACCTGACAAATAACGCAGCAGACAAGACGTGGTTCACATCTCAACCCAATGAATCTATTCAGCTCTCACCTCGAAGATCTCAAACCCAGCAATGTCCAGCACTCCTATGAAGTACTGCCGCTGCATCTTGGTGTCCAGGGTCTTATTAATGCGGGTCACCATCCACTTGAACATGCGGTCGTAGATTGCCTTTGCCAGGGCACCGATGGAGTACACACACTGGTCCTGGGTCTGACCTGACATTTCAAGTTCAAATATTGTAACTGTGGACGAGTACATTGTCTCTCCTCGTCGAATAGTCTTTGTTTGCAAGAAAGTTTGAATCTAAATAAAGTCTTTGCAATACCTTTGGTCACAAACTCGTTGCCAACCTTGACCCTGGGGCGCGTTATGCCCTTCTGCAGCTCCCCAGAATTGATGACCATGAGGTGGGCGACTTTGTCAGCCACTTTAGGAAGGGAAGGAGAGAGGGGACGAGGAATTAATGAAGTGATTTCAGCAAGGTCTTGTAACACATGCTGAAAAAATGGGTCAGAACAGAACGCACAGTGAGATAGGGACTGGTGAAAGAAAAAAACAATATTTAGAGTTTGAATAATATGAGCTGGGACACCAGAATGAGAGGGTAGGATTTAAGAGAAATGTCAAAAGAGAGATAAAAAGATAGAGAACTAGGCCAGATAGACTGGGTAGAAAGAGGAATGTAGATGGATAGAGAGAAAAGGCCAGAGAGAGAGAACGATGGGGACTTTTTGTACCCTCAGTGGAATCCACATCAGCCTGTTCCTCTCTGGCTTTCTGTTTGAACTTCATGTTGCCGAAGTGCATTATGCCTCCAGTCAGCTTGTACACGCTCATCTTCTCCTCCAGAGTGAAGCCCAGGACATCAAAGGCTTCCTGTGGACACACAAGCATCGAGAGAGAGAGAGAGAATATCAGTGCTGCACAACACAGTTACACAAAGAGAAGCAATAGCACCATCAACAGGCTAACCAATTTCTATTATTCCTCATTGGTCATGCAAAGAAGTGTGTCAGCCTTTATTACTGATTTGAAATCAAAGCACCGTATGAATAAAACTATGAACTCACATCAGTGAGCAGCAGTTCGTCCCCATCATCCATGTTGTCCACCACAGTGACTCCCTGACACACCCACACATACTGTTTGGGGTCTGGGCTCAGCAGCAGAGCCTCTGGAAGACATAGTGTCAAACATAATAATAAGACAATAATTATTTGTTACCTTGAAAGCAAATCCCGCTGTTTAATAATGGATATTATTAATCATTACCAACAGAAAGTATCATTTAGACTGTTATTGATTGCAGGTTTAATATTCAAGAATGAGCATCAAGCAACGCCATCTTTTTAAATGTGCTATGTTAAACGATGTTGCCCTGTTCAATCCCCATTCCACAAATTTTAAGACATCCATGGAAACACGTGTCTCATCTTCATCTGTATAACATTTAATTGTACATTGTCCTTTAACAACTCTCTTCCTTTGTCAAATGCAGATGTGAGAAACTATTTTTGGTGTTGGTGTGAAAAGCACTTAGCGTTCACAAAGCTGATGGTAAAACAATAAGGTGACTCCAGCAGTGAAATGGATCTCTAGTTTGTCATTTTTGCTTACATTCACTTTAATTCCATATTAACTGGTGACATTGCAGCTTCATCTTTCTCACCTATGAGTTCTGGCTTCCTTCCAGACAGGAGTTGGTAGAAGATGTGGTATCCTCTCTCAGCAGCCTGCTGGGAAATCACTCTTGATTTCTCTAGCAGATCTGATGCACACACACACACACACACACACACATACATAGACACAGAAAAAATACCACAGACACACAAGACAAACCGTTTTTGAGAATGCTAATTGTACTCCTTTCATTATATCTTCATTTCAAGAAACATAGCATGTAAAAACCAAGACTAGGTATTTAATAAAGGAAATCCACTCGCAGCTCTCAATGTCGGCACCAGCCAGCTTAGCTGTCGGCCCAAAGTGGATGCGGATGAACTTTCCCTAAAATGACACAAAAATATTATTTTTGCAGATTTGGTGATTGTACTGTTGGCAATTTTCATTTCATTTTACATGGACATTCATTATTTTATTTGATGATGTAAAAAATATATATTTTTGTATATGTATCCCTACAAAGCGTGAGGAGTTGTTGTTCCTGATGGTCTTGGCGTTGCCAAATGCCTCCAGCACTGGGTTAGCCTGAATGATCTGGTCCTCCAGAGATCCCTGAGAGGAGAGGAGAGGGGAGAGGGGAGGAGAGAAATTTACATTATTATGTCAGACAAGAAAAGCAACATATAAAAACATGTCTGCATACACAAGCACACACTTGCCTTGGAGTCGGAGGCTTTGCTCCGAGTGGCTCCAACATTGGCGAAGTACTGGATGACCTTCTTAGTATTTTCAGTTTTGCCAGCACCAGATTCTCCACTGAAGAAGAATAACAAATAAGGAATTAATAATAGTGAGACATGCAGGCTACACCATACACATAACATTTGTAAAAAAAAAAAATTCAAACAAACACGTCCTTACGTGATCAGCATAGACTGGTTCTCATGCTCTGTGATGATGGGACATACAGAGGGCAGGAGAGGAGAGAAACAGAGTGTGAGAGAGACGAGGATAATTACTGCTGATTTCCCTCTGTCAGCAGTACCAACAACACAGACAGCTGTCAGCTCTCCCCTGATGCCATATAATGGCTTCAAATATTTTTCTGCTCCCTGAACAAATCATCACACGCCACACTGATTACACACCTCCAGCAACTGCCCCACTCCCTCTTTCCACATAAAGAATGGTGTAATGACTTTCAAGTAACTCATCTCGAGGGGGTTATACCAAATCACCACATACCACTCACATGCTTACTTCTACTCTTCAAAGCCCCCCCCGCCCCCTATCTTTCTCCACATCTCTCTGAAAATCCAACATTTTATTCCCGACACCACTGCCATCGCCCTCTCCTCACCCATCAACATGTCGTGGTAGGCATTGTCAGAGATGGAGAAGAGGTGAGGAGGGACTTCGTTGCGTTTCTTCCCCTTGTACACCTGGGCCACTTTAGCACCATAGATGGGCAGCCATTTGTATGGGTTGATCGTCACACAGAAGAGGCCTGAGTAGGTCTAGAAGGTGAAGGGAACATATAAAGAGGTGTGAAGGATGCAGCAGGATAAAATGAGTGACAAACTCAGTAATGTGAGCACAAATCTGGTTCATAGGCACCTTTACATGCCATTCCTGCCCTTTCCTCTCGTGCCTTTCCTACGTAACCTATGCATTAAAAGAGAAATGTCTGGTGCTATTAAGAGAAAAGTCCTCAATTTGATATCTGAATAAATAAATATTTAATAGTCAATACAGTTAAGGAGTTATTTTGTGAAAAAGCCTTGTAAGTTATCTTTTTGTTACATCCACTCTCCACGTTCAGTCTGCCTAGTTGTGTAGTGTACTTTGTCTAGTGATGTCCTACTTTTCCCATAATGCCCTTTAAAGGGGTATTCCACTGATTTAGTATTTCACTTCCGTAGAGTTGGGGGACTTGTAAGAGACATATAAAAAAAAGTATGGTCAAAATCAAAGCAGCAGAGGCTGAGATATTCTGACTTTTAGCCCCTTGTATTGGCCAATTTCCAAAAAAATTGGATCCTACATTTCCCATAATGCAACCAATAGCGTCTTTTCATTATACGCACTCTGCCTGGAAAATACCTGTGTCTTTCAAACCCCATGCCCCCAGTTTGTAACTCCGGCTTCTCTTACAAAATTTGTGGTCTCTAAGCCCAAACTGAGATAACCCAGATGACATCACTATGACATCATCAGGGTTATTTTGATTTTAGACTTGATAAAGCTCCTCCAGAGCCACAGAAGATATTACACCGCTGTTTTCACAAGCCTTGTAGTACTTGCTATGATGAATAAATTGATCTTTATGTGTAAAATGGGTGTAGTTCCCCTACAAAGCTGAACTTCATCTCCATTCAGTTTTTGGTAAAAAGTGTCACAGTAACAATCGGGCACAAAAGAAAGTTTTCCTACTGTCCTTGAGGTGTCATGTGGACATGGTTTATAGTAGATTTTTGTGGTGCTGTAGGGTCTTCAGTGTTGATTGACAGGCTTACATAGATCCTCATGCTGACGTAGCGGCTGCGTAGGTTTTCCATGACGCTGGCCTCGTTGAGGAAAGTGAGGTTGGCCATGTCGCTGGCTTGGTAGAACTTAGGAGGGTTCATCTGATGAACATCATCCACCCTCACAGTCACAGTCTGATCAGAAAGGAACATCACTCAATCAGTCGTTTCATCATCATCATGATTATTATGATCAGAGTGAGATTATTAACATTACTCTTGATAATAGCTCACTTTTACTTCCTAAATGTAACCCAAACCTTTAAGACAAAATAGTTTCAGTGTTAGTCTTACAGTGTTCTTGGCGGTCTTGACGGTGACTTTGTCCCCATCTTCAGACTGAATCTCCCCAGCGATGAAAGCATCCTTCTCATCTTTGACCCAGCAGGAGCGCTTGATGTCGTATGGTTTATTCATAGCATCCAGGCGCTCCTTCTCTGAGGGAACCAGGAACGGCATGGGGTCCACATCGGCCCCACACTCTCCTTTATATGCACCCGGCATGGCTGCTGCTGCTGTCACCAATGCACACCAACCAACCGACCAGCTCACTCACCTACTGGCTGCTGCGGAGAGAGTCTGAGCAATGGAGAGACAGCAGAAATGAATGTGTTAATTGTAGTAAGAGGAAGGACATTAGCCTTCAGTTACAACAGGATCCAATATTTGACTCCGATACTCACCAATGCAGGAGGCAGAGGTACGCTCAGGAGGGATATGGGTGTGTGAGCTGAGGCCCTGCTGTTATATATCAGGCCTTCTACTTCCTGATATGGTCACAACTCTAAAACCAGCCATCACCCTGAGGTCTCATCTCTCTGATCTGCCTGGCAGCGCGGGATCTGGGAATTCTTCACTCTGTCTCCATCCATTTAGGGTTTCAGTGGAAAGCCATCACTCAGGCTGGAACCATCTCCTTTCCTCACCCCATCACTCGATCCATCTTCCCCATCCCTCTGCCCTCCCACACCTCGATTTTCATCCCACTCTGCCTCTGCTCTTAACCATCAATTGCATTCTCTCTCTGTGTGCCCGATGGGAGTGGGGATGAGTAAGGCATCTTAAATTAAAACCACTGACACACAGAGACAGAATGTGGCATTTTTCTCAGAATATTTGTTTCTTTTTTTTTTTTACAGACTACCCAATTTCAAACCATCGACTCAAAAAATTCAAAAATGAATCACCTTTAATGCCTTTTTGGTGAATAAATCAATATTTTTTGTACTGAACTATTATCTATATCTGACAGGGTGTGTGTGTTATCTTGAAACAGTCCCTTGTGGAGTTGAGACATTCACAGATCGCTGAGGCAGTACTGAGTTTGGTTCTGGGCCAAATATGAACTGCCCAAGTAAGATGAGAGGACAGCTCTTGTGGTGGCAATTTCAGGGAAACTTCACTCATTTTAGCATCAGTGTCTTGATCTTATCCAGAATGTAGCCTCAATCTCGACTAGACTGCTCCAAACTGAAGCAGCTGCTGCTCCTGTTCCCCAAAGAGAGCTCTAAAAGATTCAGACCGACACTAATCACACACTTAGAATCAGCCTCAGGAGGGTTACCGGTCTGACTCAGTCCAAAACTCTATAAGAAGTCCATATTTTTCAGCCTTCTAAAACAATATTGTTGTCTGAAATGATGTCTAACTGTTTTCATTGTGAATTTTCTGGCATTACACAGATTCTCAGGAGCAAAACAATTCTAATATGTGTATTTATCTCCTCTTTATCTCCTTCACAAAGCCTGATGTCATTTCTTCTTTGCCCCTTTTCATTTCTTCTTTCTCTATGTAAATCATTTTGCGAGAACAAACTGACATTTGGCCACCCAATGGGATTTACCAACTGTTCTGTGCAATGAATGAATTAATGACTTCATGACTCCATTAACTGTGTGTGTGTATGTGTGTGTGTGGGTGTGTGTGTGTGTGTGTGTGTGTGTGTGTGTGTGTGTGTGTGTGTGTGTGTGTGTGTGTGTGTGTGTGTGTGTCCCCGGAGGTATAACTAAGTTTGTCTCTATGATTGGAATTATCTAAGTAGGTGTGAACACACTCAGCTGGTCTCAGGAGTTCCAATAGCACTTTCAATAACACACACACACACACACACACACACACACTATAGACACACACAAACACACACATAATGATATAATCATACTAACAGCTGTACATGACCGTTTTGGAGGGATAAACTAATTTGTGTTTGTGTGTGTATGTGTGTATGTGTGTGTGTGTGTGTGTGTGTGTGTGTGTGTGTGTGTGTGTGTGTGTGTCTGGCAATACTATGGCCACCTGTGGAGTGTTGACAAATACATGATACATACAGTTCATGATACATGATACAAACACAAGTGGGAGTTAGACAGATGTGATGTGGTTGTAGATAAAGAGTGGGAAGAAGAGACTAAGAAGAGGGACGGGAAACAAAAACACCAATGCTTCTATGAAGACTGGGAGATCTCAAAATGATTACTTCCACCTGTGCCCCTTGTAATTATGAGCGTATGTGTGTGTACATGTATGAGAGGGACAGAGTTTGTGTGTGTGTGTGTGTGTGTGGTGACCAGTGAGCCGTTTCACTGCTTATGTGGATTTACTGTGTCCTGTAAACAAGCTAGTGAGAGGGTCCATTGTTCCAGCAGCTAATACTGCAGCCATGCTGCTAACCCCAGTGCTGCTAAAGAGCCAAATCCCTCCAGCCATTATCCCTGCCCACCCAGCTCTCCCTCGACCTTTAACGGACCATACCAGTGTTTTAGCCCACTGTATGCTATACTATACATTCCTGACAAACATTTTTTTCAAGCACATCATTTTAGATAAAGTAATGCATTAACTTGAACTTGATTTGATGCCATATCTGCATTCTTGGGTGATAAAGTCTCACCTTCATTATAACCATAATCATAATTTTGCATAAATGCAGTTTAAACTTCAGTCTTCCATCTTTACTTTTCATCTAGCGCCATCCATCCGGTCACATTTTCTAATTGGCAATACTTATTGTTTTATGACCAAACATCTGCAAAACACATGACACTCCCATCAGTCTCAGCAGTGCTTTGAATTTACTGCTAATTAAGAAATGTTAGCATACTAACATGCTAAACTAAGATGGTGAACATGGTAAGCTAGCATGCATGATGTTCGCATTTAGCTCAAAGCACCACTGTGCCGAAGTACAGCTCGCTATCCTTTTCACAAGGTGCATGTGGTCTTATTGTTGCTCTGTTTTGATCTTCCTGATCACAAACAGCTCGTGGGTTCACTGCCATTTGAAAACTGATTCTAAAGTCTGTGTGTTGGAGGTTTCCACTGACACTTTAATGGAAGAGTTTTCAAATGAATTCACTTTGCCAACAGCCTCACTACTATACTTGTTGGTTCAGTTTTGGCCCTGGTGATGCCTACAAAGTGTCAACAAATGTGAATATTTGAAGTGCTTGGTAGGAAAACTACTATTATTGATATGGACGTATTATTATGGAGCAGTTAAATAATGGAAAACTGAATATAAATAAGAAATGGAAAGCAGAAGTGTGGGAGGGTTAATGTAGGCAACAATGAAAAACAACATGTTGTCTTGAAAGGGAGATTATTGATGAGAACCTACACAATTGAGATTTATTTGTTCTTGGAGATCATGTGGGAGGAGAGAATAACCATAAAAAAGAGGCCTTTCTTTTCTCACACAAATTACTTTTATTTCTACAGTACGAAGTGATGTTGAAGAACTTGAATGGAGGCAGACAGATAAATATCTTTAGGTGTACTACTTTTTTAGACTAAATAAAACAGAAACAGAAAACAGAAATCCATACTTGAAACAGCTGGAAGTGTGTAGTTATTTGAAATGAAGAGAATAACTAAAAGACAAACTCGCTGAAAATTTGATGAGAAAACGTGAGTAAATACGTACATGTCAAAGAAACAAAATGCATTTTATTGTGATCATTGAGTTCCCATCTTATCTGTTTATCATAATGCATTTCTTAATTACAATATGTTTATAGTATGGTTGTCTGTGTTTGTAATTTATTACACGAAATAGACATTGTTAACTACTGCAAATAAACATAAATAATCAAGGGAATTTTAGATCTTACTCATGTATGATACCTTAACTAAAATAAAAGCAAAACCGAAGGTCTGAAGGCTTCCGTGGAAGCTGATCCTCACAGGCACGCCCACGCTTCCCAGACGCGAGCACGTAACGTTATACCAGTTAAGGACATGACGTCAGTACGTGCTTGAGCCTGCCCGAAAATGTTCTCTCGTGTTGTTGGATTTCGAAGGAGCGCAGGACTTTGCGATGAAATAATACATTTTTACCCGTGAAGAAAACAAAAACAAACCGCATGTTTTTAAACTTAAGTTATTCGCGTTCCCATTAAGTGGAGAAACTGTGTTTTGGAGAGACTCCAACGGGAAGTTTGTGTGATCGTTTTTCCCGGAGTGATGTCGAATCCTGGGACTCGGAGGAACGGGTCCAGCATCAAAATCCGACTGACAGGTAAAAAAACGAAAGAAAGCGCTTACGGTGCATGTTTTAACTGGAGCTAAAATGTGTTACCTACAAACGGCTGTTGTAAAGTGTTGATATTAGCAAACCTAACAAGACATCACGAAGTGTCTTTCAGGCTCTCTACTCTGCTGTTTGCCCAAACATCCGGTTTTTGTGTGGCAACCCAAGTGCTAGCTTGTTAGCCGAGATGCTAACCATATTACCGAGAGGACAGTCAATAAGCTGTCCACTAACCTGTGGGTTTCACGGCTGAGACAGCCGACTAGTCAACTGTTTTCAGGTCAATGGAAACACCGACTCATGAAAGCCACGCTCACAAACTTTATCAATTGCTAGCGCTTGCTTCTTAGCCAGCTAGCGTTAGCTAATAGTAACGTTGTAGTTTCTGTTGACCGCTAACGCTTGCTAGCTACACCCATTTCTGGGGCTGACCACCATCCGAACTCAACGCTTGACCTGAATGCGACGAGCCCTGTACCAGGGATGGAAGCAAATGTCGAACTACAGCCTCTCTGAAAATCAATCTGTCAGTAGATTTGACATGCTAGCCTAGATTACCCATGAGTATTGATTGGCATTTCGCTGCTGTGTCAGCTGTAGCAAGATAAATATCTTGAATCGTTGAACTTACTCAGAGAAGCTTGACACGTTTGCTCTTTTTGGGCACCCTGTGGTCAACTCAGATATTTTGTTCGTTTGGGTCAGACTCTCCTCTGTAGGGCACACAGGAGTCTCTCTTTCTCACACACGGACACAGCTGGAACAATGGTTTTTACTGTAGCTAATGTAACCCCACTGGGCACCCCGGGCCCTCTATTCAAATGGAAATGACCTCTCTGTGCCGCTGGGCAGACGCCTTGTCCTTCTTCTGATTCAAAGTTGATAAAACACACACCAAGATTTGCTCGCTGGTAGACTAAATATTTCTTCATGTGGTTTGTATGGACTAGTGCAGGAGGGCACATCAAGTGTATGATTGTGATGGATGGATGTTTTATGAGGAGTGCTTTCCTAAATCTAAAAATGTCTGCCACATGGTGTTTATTTTCCTACTCTGTCCCTCTTTTTCTGAAACTTGATTTCAAGAGAGCAGAGCAGGCATCAAAAACACAACAAAAAAAACCTCAAAAGAGAAATCCTATGAGCAAAACAGGTTAGAAACTTGTAACAGTTAGAAATATAGTTTATAGAAAATTCATCACTGGTTCCAGCTTCTCAAATGTGAACTTTGTCTGGATTTCTTAGTCTTCTATGATAGTAAACTGAAAATCTTTGGTTTTGGACTGTTTGTCAGACAAAACAACACATTTGAAGATGTTACCATGGGTTCTGGGAACGTGTGATGTATGTTTTATATAGTAATAGTACTATCATCCATTGGCATTACAATAACTTCAGTACTAACAGTAAATCCAATGTAAGTTATCTGGTAAAATTACAGCAAGAAATTCTTGTAGTGAAATGCCATATGTTATCAGACAGTTGTAATTCAGATGAGTCGAGATGAAAGAAAGCAGAGAAAGTGTGTGTATAGATGTTTTAGACTGTGGAGCCTGTGTGTTTGTGTGTAAACCAGTCACTCATTTTTAGGATGCAAACAAAGGTTATTGCCCCCGACTGTGCCCCGCCCCCACAGGTATGAGTGGAATTCTAATTGGGTGAGGAATGTGCGATGAGCCAATGGGAGTGCAATGCTGCCCGGCTGGCCAGCACTCTGTTTAGTCTGTCAGAGAAAGAGAGGGGTTGTTTGGCCTACATCAAAAAGGCCTGTGTGTCTGTGGCAGGCACACAGACACAGACCAGGCAAGTTAGACACTGGTTTAGATTTCAGAGACAGCGCTGGGTTTATATGGACATGTTTTAGCTAGCCAAGAGGTGAATGCTGTGTCTTTCTGTCTCTATCAACTGTTTTTGTTTTTTAAGTTTTTAAGCTAGCTGAAGGGGAAGTGCTTTAGGTATAACAAAAGTGACAGTATCTTTAGGTTGTGCGGTCTAGTGAGATGTGAATGGGCAGTATTAGACTTTATAGAGAAACACTTTTTAGAGAAAAAGCTTTTTCCCGTCTGGTTTAGGACTTGGTCTTGAACCTAAATAC
Source organism: Maccullochella peelii (assembly GCA_002120245.1). NCBI lineage: Eukaryota > Metazoa > Chordata > Actinopteri > Centrarchiformes > Percichthyidae > Maccullochella > Maccullochella peelii. Next base: position 53,557 of record LKNJ01001463.1, read on the forward strand.
TTTTTGAAATAATGTCTGTAGCACAGAGTACCAAACACTGTCCTAGTACTGGAAGTGGGCACCAAATGCATGATAGGAATCTTATTGTTTATTATTTGACAAGGTGTTGCTCGTTTTAAGTAATAATTTAAATTATTTTATACTGTGGTTTTATTAAGAAATGTATTAGTATAACCAAAACTTGGTACTTGCACAACACCAGGCCCAATTCTGGTTGTTTTTTTGTTTTTTCTCCTCTGCTGGCAGGGTTTGAATGCAGGACATGGTCAGGACAATGCAAAGAAAGTAGAAAAAATTGTGTTTTTATTTGTGAATGAATGGGCTTTATTGTGATAAAATGCCACCTAATGGATGAAAGAATCAGTGATTCAGCAGCATAACGTTAATTGGCTCATGGAAGCGACAAGTGCTGCTCGGGTTTTGGTGCCAGGTAGTCGGATTGAACACCGACTCGCCCAACACAGGGAAGCATCAGGACAGCAGGTGACTTGGGATACTCACAAGAGAGGGGACAATAAAGAGGGCAGAGAAGTGTAACATGAGGAATTACTGAAGGGGGGAAGGGGGGAAAAGAGCAAAAGGAAAGGACACACAAAAAACAGCTAAAGTATAAGAGAGAGAGGAAGGCGGGGAATCCTGCTTTCTTAGGGAGCTGTTTAAGCACTTCTAATCCGCTCACTTATTGAGCTGGCAGGATGTGCAGAAACACACATACACTCACAAAAGCAGCACACAAAATAAATGTGCTCATTGATGTGCTCAAACAAGCACATCAGTGAGGCAGATACAGCACAAAATGATTAGGTTTTTTGATGTTGCTTATTTAACAACTGGCTTGTGACTATTACCCACTTTTTGTATTTGTGTGGTAGTAAGCACAGGGACCCACTCGTCGTCCTGCGTGTGTGTGTTTGGATGCTGGTGCAGGGCGTGTTAATAAGTAGGTGAGATATTTGCTCATGTTCCCGCTGGCCACTGCTTTTGTTTTTGGAGCTGAGAGGAGAAGGTTACACAGGAAATGACATCATTGTAATCTCACACGGTGGGGGGGGTGTCACTCCACTTCACTCCACTTCACTCCACTTCACTAGTCTGTGAGTGCACTCTGAAACAGTCCAGTCTAGTCAGTCCCTGAAGGATCTTAGTGTTTAATTTTTTTGGGCTAGATCTGCGATCATAGTTATTGATGTCAATGAACAGATAGTTCACTGCACCGTGGCATCTTTTCCAAAGAGCTTGGCCATTATCTGTGATTTAAGAAGTTTTAATGAGTTTCTACAGTTTTATGCTTCCTGTCATTACCTGAAGAATATCAAGTGCTCTCCATGGTTGAGGTGCAAGAGTAGAGCAAAATTGCTAAATCTTTGAAATGTTTGTGGGAGATGGTTGGTTGTGCTAAAAAAAATAGCCTGGTAACCAGACGAATCTGCGAGATGTTTTATTTGCTCTGGCAGATGCGTCTGGTCCTCCTCCCATTCAGGCAGATTTCCAGCCAACCTGGCCTGGGTCGGGCCAATCACAACCGCTTATCTAATATGGGTCGGGGTTGATACGATGACTGTACAGAGGCATTTTTGTAAACAACCAAGATGGCTGCCACTGATGTGGAATGTTCTGAATCCCGTATCTCGTCAGTATTAAACGAACTGGACGGTATATTTTCTCTAAAAGAAGAACAGCCGCACTTAAAGCTTTTGCTGATAACAAAGATGTGTTTGCCGTACTTCCGACACGATTCGCTCAGTGCTATGTCACACGTTTCATTGCTCTGATTGGTTGTAAGTCTATCTAATTGCAGAGGCATTTTGGTCTGCGCCCATAACTTGGAAATCACAAATGAACTGAGAAGTTCCAGACTAATTCGCATTTGCAAATTGTTCTGGCAATGTCAGGCTACTAAAAACATGTTATGACTTCAGATTCCCAGAGGAGCTGCTAGCGTGGCACAGAAGCAGCTTGGTTTTTCATCACCTCCCCTGAATTGTGTGTCTGCTTGTTCCCTCAAGATTGGATGAATAGAATTCTTCCCCTGCTGGCCCTCTCCAGCTCTCAGGTTTTTAAAAAAGGAAGGACACAAATGCCAAAAAAAGAAAGCAGCACTGGGGAAATTGAGAACCAGCTGAGCTGTGTGTGTCTTTAACAGCCGTGACCTTGGCAAAATGAGGAATTTCCTGAGACGGCGAGAAAAGAGGGCCTGTCACACATTCAGTGCCACAGAAGAAGCTGGTCAAGAGGTGGGAAAAGAGAGATGGGGTGTCCCTTGACTCTGGGAAGAGATTGGAGGGTGAGAGGGGTGGATAGCAAAACAGTGACAGTGGAAGCCTTCCTCCATTGCTTGTCTGAAAGAGGAGGCAGGGGCAAATTAGAAACTTGATTCTCTCCCTCTCTAGCTGTGCTTCTTTCACTGTGTCTGCGTAGAAAAGATGAGGTCTCGGTATGGAATGTGTGAGTCAGGAGGAGGAGGGATGGAAGAGGGAAGGATATCCTGCAGCCATTCTCAATGGGTTAATCACCGGAAATAAACCAGGCTGCTACAGACACATCCACGCCACCGCACAGTCACCACGTCCTAAACCACTAGCTGACTGAATAACTTCCTAGACAGCTGTCTGGCCCAAACCAAATCATGCCAGATTTTGGACCTCGAAGCTCAGTTTTGAGATGCTTTTGTTTCTCTGAGCCAAGACAATACCACCAATCTTCATCCCTGAAATGTTGCCAGTGTAACCCTACCATTGTTCAATTAGCATAGATTGTATTTAGGGCTGCGATTAACACTTATTTTCATTATTGATTAATTAGCTAATTGCTTTTTTGCTTAAGCATTTCGTCTAATAAATGTTACAAAAATATTCATTATAATTGTTCAGAGTCCAAGGTGACTTGTTCAAAAAGCTTGCTTTATTTGATCAACAGTCTAACCCCCCCCCCCC
>LKNJ01001463.1:56517-88854 GCA_002120245.1 Maccullochella peelii
ATATATATATATATATATATATTGATTTAAAACAGAGAAAAGCAGCTAACCCTCACATTGGAGAAGCTGAAACCAGCACATGTTGACTTGATGGCTTGAAAAATGACCCAATGATTAATTGATTCTCAAAATAGACTAACTGATTAGTAAACTAGTAGTTTAAGCTGTAATTGTAATGCCCAATTTAAAGCTCTGGTAGAAATGCACAGGAGGAAACAGAACCTTCATATATTCAAACCATGACACTCCTCCCCCTCCTAGCCTGCCTCTGCCCGGTCTAACTGGATAGAGGTGATTGACACGATATAGTTATGCATTCCGCCTCATAGTCAGATGGGCTCCCATTTTTTTAGTTTTGAAGGATAATGGCGGAGAAATGGGGCCAAAGGTATTTCTAAAACATTCCCGTCACATTCTACCTTTTGTTTCTGAACACTTATCCTAATTACTTGTCAGTCAATGTGAGTCCATGAAAGTTACCTGCTGCAGCCTTAAGGGAAGAATCCAAATGGTAATTTAACACCAGTACATACGTGCAACTTGACGCATCCCTCAGTCCACTGTAGTGTATGAATAATATTTCAGACATTATAATGAGGTATTTACATTGCTGCTCTAGAAATATGGTCTTCTGTATTAAACATTAAAACTAATCATCAAGTTTGGCTGTCAATTCCATAGAACCAGGAAGGGTTTCTTTGTAGACGCACCATACTGAAACTGACATTCAACAATCATACTGGGACTTTCTGTGGAATAAACTTGTATATCCATAGAAAGGGGCAGGAGTCTGGCTTCTTCTCCATTAGCAACAACAGCAGCTGTACCATTGCTCTGTCGCCTTCACATAAACACCTATACTGAAGTTTGCATAGTTTGATGTTTTATAATTACAGCAATTTCCACCCTGTAGTATCTTCTAAGGCAGTACTCAACTCACGGCCAAATCTGGTGTCGGGTGGCCCACAGACCATTTTCTAATTCACAATGAAAATGTTTTATTAATACCAATTAGTAAATGTTCAATAATGTCCCTTGGCTGTTAAAGTTGCATGTTAGCCTATCAGTGATCTGTGCTGTGCAAGTGGTGACACTTGATTTCTGCGAAAAGTTCTGGTACACCTGACCTGCGTGGGGCATGTGGGAGAAGTTTGCCTTCGGGCTGTCTGCCTGTAGCACCGCAAGATATTTGATTAATATTATTAATGTTTATTCATTAACTGGCCCCTGGCCTCCTGTCATTTTGCAAAAGTGGCCCCCGGGCAAAGCAGGTAGAGTATCCCTGTTCTAAGGCAAAAAAAAAGAACCTTGTAAACTTATTATGTGTGAACACAAACCATCTTCTTTAGATAAAGTGGTGTTTCTCCATATGACCTATTGGCATAGGGGTTTTAGATGTCCTTCAGAAATCAATCTTTTGTTTCTTAAAAAGCAAAAGATTTGACTGTTCAATTCATCAATTCATGTACATGGTTATGTACATTCTTTGACCACATGAGGTTCCCAGCAAATACTTAGGCTATATTTAGAACTGGACATTGAGACCTGCAGAGTAAATATTATGATAGTTTTCATGCCAATTACACCTTAAGTTGTAGTCCCTGCGTTACATCAGCCTTCAATACAAACATGCAGCTTGTTTTTGTTCTGTGTGCGCACTGCTCTATAATCAAGACTTGTACATGATTGTGTTTCTAAAAATGATGCTGCTTATTGTGGTTCAGTTTTGTTTTTTAGTGTTACAGCAGTGCTCACTGAGCTGGCCTAGAGTGACATATGCCAGCTCTCGCACCATACAAGGCCGTCTGGCAAACAAACAGCAAGAAATTGTACACACACCCACACAGACAATAAACTAATTGCTTAGCACGCACTTACAAATTCACCAAGTCTGGATCAGCATGAGCTTTGCTCTCTGAATCCTTAAAGATGATGTGGCAGAGAAGGCATCCTGCCACTCTCACTGTGGGTGGCCTGTGTGTATACTGCTCACTCTTGTCTGCATGTTGCATAAGTTTTCCTGCTCATTACCATCCTCTGTCATTCATATATTATCCTAACCAACATTCCTCCTCCTCACACAGTTTGTATGGGCACCAGCATAGATTTGTATTAGCCTACACACCCTGTAAGATCATTGACATATTTATGTGTGTGACATTTTGTTCATAATGATTTTATCTTTTACAGTATTATGTGCCAAGAACCTCACAAAGAAAGACTTCTTTCGTAAGTACCATTTTTTTATTGTGCTCATTTTCATGTGCATGAATTTTACTCCATGACGATTGGTATACATGATGAGATGCTGTGCTTTCAATAAGGGTATGTGTTTGACACCCAAAGCAACTCTGTAAACAAATTGGCATTGGTACTGCTCAGTTACAGTGCTGTGCCTTGATCGTATGCATTTCCACTGCGCCGTAACAGCAGGGATAACTGTGTTGATCTGTGATAACACCATTATAACAAGTTTGACTGGCCAGCCTGCACACACGACAGCGTTTGACTCACAACCAGTTTGTCAGCTTAAGACTGCCAGGATTAGGGTCTTCATTTCCACCAGTTTCACCATGCTGCTGTTAAATTACTGTTAAATAAGAGGGACAACTAAATAGAATTTGCTCTTATTGGGTTAGAGGTTTTCAAATCACAGGGTCGTCTCAGTAAAGGTACAGATAAGAAGGAAACATCTGCGAAATGTCTTTGTTGTGGAGATAGTGTCATGTGCAGTACTTAAGCCAATTTAGATATGTCTAGTACTTCAGTATTGTCTTCTGTCTTTGCGATTTAATGTTGTGGAAGCAAACAATTAATTTGAACTGTGTGCGTGCAGGTCTGCCAGATCCATTTGCCAAAGTTGTGGTGGACGGCTCGGGTCAATGCCACTCTACAGACACAGTCAAGAGCACACTGGACCCCAAATGGAATCAGCACTACGACCTGTGAGCCTCCTGCACTGCACTCACAGCTAATACACACAATAATTTTTTAAAAATGTGGTTATTTAATAAATGTTTTCATACTTGTGTTATAAACAATGTCAAAGATGGATATCTTCTTTGTGTTATCCAACTTGCTCCTTCATCTTCAGTTGTTTTCCATGAAACAGGTGTTACATAAATGAGGGATTGTCTTACAATTAGATACACTTTATATTTGAGCTAATATGACACTTCCTACAAGTTTCTTATATTCATCTAGCAGTTGGGTGACAAAACTGCCCACACTGACACCAGGCTGTGTTGAAAAACATGGAGCAGACACGTGAGAATCTTACGATGTGTCTGTTTTTCAGCTACATTGGAAAGACAGACTCCATCACCATCAGCATATGGAACCACAAGAAGATCCATAAACGACAGGGGGCGGGCTTCCTGGGCTGCATACGACTTCTTTCCAATGCCATCAGCAGGCTAAAAGACACAGGATGTACGTCCAGCACTCTGATTTTAAATACACATAAATGCATACATGCGCACAGACAACAAGAAAAGCTTTTAGATTACATGCATTTTCTTTCTCTGCTTCCTCCAGACCAGCGTCTAGATCTATGTAAGCTGAACCCCTCGGACAGCGACGCAGTGCGGGGGCAGATAGTAGGTGAGGATGGACACACAGATGCATTATCTGGACCAACTCCCATCGTCTCTCTCCCCATGTCACTTTTCTTTCACTATGTGCGTATTCTGCCCTCCCGCTCTGTCACACTGTCATCTCTCTGACCTTTACCACCTGCTTGTTTCCAGTGAGCTTACAGACGCGAGACCGCATCGGCAGCGGAGGCCCTGTGGTGGACTGCAGAGGACTGTTGGAAAACGATGGGTGAGTGTGTCACCAGACATTTCCCCTGCCATCGTCATATAGTTGCATTTAGAAAAACAATGACCTTATTGTCACACGTTAATGTTAATGTTAATGTTCTATATGTCTTTCTCAGTTATAAGATTTAGAGAGATGATGAAAGAAAAGCCACTGCCTTGTTTTCGGGATGTGTGACGTCGCAGTCAGCGCTTTCTTAATGAAGCAACAGTGATATTTACCGTTCAAACAGTGGGAAAACAAAACAGAAATACTTTGGCAAATATCAGCCTGAAGTGTAGCAAATTTCAAAATACTTTGGGTGATATTTTCATGAGGGATTAAACACCATTCTTCAAAAAGATATCCCCACGTTTGGCCCAAAAAGTCATAGGTGTTCAACTGGGTTGAGCTCCGGTGACTGCCATAACATACGATTCACATCATCTCTATACTCTTGTAACCTTTCAGCAAACCTTTCACCTTTCCCTTATGTTCTGTGTGGAAGCACTTGCATTTGTTATGTTTCTGCATGTATTTATTCAGGTTCAGCTTTTATCCGTCTTATGTTAATGCCAAGGCTCTTCTTTGTCATGTTGGGATCCCGTGTGAAGTAGGACTGAGGCCCATTTTGGGTGCTTGGTGTGTTGCAAGATCAGTTCAGTCATAATTATCATTTGTTTGATCCTCTCCCAACCTTTGTTACTCTTGAGTTCAAAGTAACAAGCAGTTGACCGATCATGTGAGTCCAGTAAAACAGAGAAAAATAGGACTTTGCTGTGTGTGTGTGTAGGCCTGTGTTTGAGGGATGTTTCAGCGAAGAGCCGCTGCCCTACTCGGACCCCACTGGTGCGGCAGGGGGCTGGAACTGTGGGCTTGGCTCACCCAGTCCAGAGAGCCGTCTTCAGACACAGCGAATCAGAGGGCAGGACTCTAGAGGCCATGGCCACACCCCTCAGAACAGACCTCACGGGCACCAACCGCCTGACCTGCCAGAGGGATATGGTCAGTCAAATAGTCCGAGGGTTTATATTTCTGTCGTTACTCTTGATATTTCACTGATCTCTATAGCTCACGTGTTGTACTTCTTTCTTCAAACAGAGCAGCGAACAACCGTACAGGGCCAGGTGTACTTCCTTCACACACAGACAGGCGTCAGCACCTGGCACGACCCTCGGATTCCGCGGTACGATTGCACTCCTCTTCATTTACATCCAATCATAACCTGCAATTAGATGAACCGTATAATAAATAGAATAAAGCCTGCTGGGAAACTAGGTCATTGCAGCGGCAGAGGAAGAGGACACAGAGAAGAATATACAAATAAGGAAGAACAGTATAGATTACCACACATGGGTTATATATTACGGAATGAATTGGTGCAGCGCAGTGGATTTCTGCTGCTGACCGAAGCCTCAGTCTGGTTGTCTGGTTACTTGGTGCAGGGACCTGGCCTGTGTGAGCTGTGAGGAGCTTGGGCCGCTGCCAGTGGGCTGGGAGGTCCGAAGCACCGTGTCCGGCCGGATCTACTTTGTGGACCACAACAACCGAACCACACAATTCACAGACCCGCGCCTACACACCATTATCAGGTACAGGCATGCACGCACACACACTTATCCTCTCATGGCAAAATCAATCTACACCTGGGTGGCAGACATCCCTGACACATACAAAATAAGTGGTTTCAAGACTAATCTGTGGTTAATCTAATATCTCATGGCTGTAATGCTGGACTCAGACTGGTTCTGAACATGACCTACATGGCCCACATTTCTGTAAATCACAGGATTCAGTGTTATCAACAGAGCTGATGACTGAGCTCTGTTGATAACACTGAATCCTGTGATTTACAGAAATGTGGGCTTACAGTAGATTTAGCTGCTCTGTGTAATCCAGTCTGCTCTTTTTTTCTGTCAACTCTTCTGTCATTCTTCCCTCTCGTCACGTTGTCTCTTCCCTGTCCTCCCCCTTTTCCATTTCTTCCCACCTCCAGCCAGCAATCCCAAGCGAAGGAATCCTCCCAAGCCCCCCAGATGGATGTGGGGGGTGAGGAGGTGGGAGGTGGAGGAGTGGGCGGAGGAGGAGGAGGCGGCGGAGGAGGAGGCGATGGAGATGTGGCAGCGCGCTACGAGAGAGACTTGGTCCACAAGTTGAAGCTGCTCCGCCACGAGCTGTCCTTGCAGCAGCCTCAAGCGGGACACTGTCGCATAGAGGTGTCTCGAGAGGAGATCTTCGAGGTGGGTGCAAATGTCAAACCAGGAACGAACAAACGACACATAACCAGACAGCGATGCCGTCTCTCTCAAACACACAGCGACAGATTTGTACAAATGTGGAGCTATGGGAGCAGTGCGGCCAGCTCCTGTGAGCATTCACATTCATACAGACACATCCACACGCCTCCTGACTCGTACACCCGTCACAACAACCTATTCTTCCAGTGTCTTTCTCTGGAGCCCAAAAGCAGCACTGATTGTGCATATTAATAATCCATCTGACGGAACATCACCGATTTAAAGGGCTCTGTGGTGGGTCATTAATTGTCTCTTTTGTCTGTGATAATGCGTGTGTGTCTGTTGTTGTGTGTGGGTGTAGGAGTCATATCGGCAGATAATGAAGATGAGGCCCAAAGACCTGAAGAAGCGTCTGATGGTGAAGTTCAGGGGCGAGGAAGGCCTGGACTATGGCGGGGTGGCCAGGTAATTTGCTACATCTTCGAGCAGTTGTGCTCCTGCATGCTGCGTTCATTGGAGGCTATCTGTTTTTGTCAGCAAACTTGTTTTAAAGTCTAGTTTTCTAGCTAAACAAATTAGAATTATGTTACAGTTACAAAACAGTAAATTAATTGTCGTCTGTTGCACCTCTGGTAGACAGGTGCTTAGGAAAATGAAGTAATGCAAAAGAAAAAAGTTGAATACCTGCTCATTGTAGAGTGTTTTTTTTTAATTGAAATATATTTCACTATAAATGAAATTCCTACTTAATTTCCAGCTTTTAAAAAAATGCCATATCTCTATTAATACTTTAATTGGAATCAAATGCAGTGTGTCCTGTGTTGGTAGTAGCTCGGCTCTGAGGGAAACTGAAAGCGATCCGCTTGACTTTGCGACAGCGGCGCCAACAGTAATATGACTTGGCAACACTAGGGGGGGGTAAATGCTAAAAAGTTATCTGTTGCCACTTTAAGTGTCAGTTAAGCTTGAAATGTGAGAGTCATTGAATGAGATTTGTGAGTGTGTGCAAAATGTACCACAAACTAAAATCATAAGCAGGTTTCCCTGGGTTTTGTTGAATTGCCTTGTTTGTACAATGTTTGAATGTTGTTGAACAATTGAGTTTAATTACTCCGCATTGTTAGTTTTAAGGTCCTACTTTGATCACAAGCAATAACTGGAAATACTCTCATTGTTTGCAGAACTGATAACTTAATACTTTTGGTAGTAAGAGGTCCAAATGTTTGTCTCTCCATTAAAGCTGCTAGTTTTAAAAAAGGAGACCTCAGTGGACACTGACTACATCATATAATCTAGTGTTTTTCAGTTTTCTCATTGTTTCTTGCTTAATGATTGTGTGACCAAGTTTCTTTGTGAGTTTTGAACCTTTGTTAACAATGTGGTGGTTGTCTGTAGGGAGTGGCTGTACCTGCTGTGTCATGAAATGTTGAACCCCTATTACGGCCTGTTCCAGTACTCCACAGACAATATCTACACACTACAGATCAACCCCGACTCCTCCATCAACCCTGTGAGTACACACAAACACGCACTAATACACATGAGTACATCACGGTTAAAGTGAATAAGGGGAATCTCTTTGACCCTGTGTCTGCCTGTCTGTGTGTCTCTCCCTCTGTGTTACTAACTTTCAGGACCACCTGTCATATTTCCACTTTGTGGGTCGCGTGATGGGCCTGGCAGTTTTTCACGGTCACTACATCAACGGGAGCTTCACGTTGCCCTTCTACAAACAGCTGCTAGGCAAACCCATCCAGCTCAACGACCTGGAGACCACCGACCCAGAGTTGCACAAGAGCCTCGTCTGGATATTGTGAGCAAGTGCACCTGCACACAACTCAGTGTGACGGCAGAGAGCTACTTCTTAGTTCCTGCACTGTCCCCTTTTGGATATGGACAGCTTTTCCATTTCAGTGTTAACTTATTCTCACCCTCTCTGTGCAGGGAGAATGACATCACTTCAGTCCTCGACCACACGTTCTGCGTGGAGCACAATGCCTTTGGGAAATTCTTACAACATGAACTCAAAACTAATGGCCGCAATATCCCCGTCACTGAGGAGAACAAAAAAGAATACGTAAGGTGAGAACAGTGAGACTGTTACGTTCAATCTTTTTGGTGTGTGTTGATACAGTGTAAACAGTCTCCTGTAATGTCTGCAGAAAGAGTTATTGTGCACGAATTCTTTTTATTACAGTATATTTATCTGGCCTGCATCATTTGTGTTTTTCAGACTTTATGTGAACTGGAGGTTTATGCGTGGAATTGAAGCCCAATTTCTAGCTCTACAGAAGGGATTCAGTGAGCTCATCCCCCAACACCTCCTCAAACCCTTCGACCATAAAGAACTCGAGGTACATGTGGTGTCTGTGAACAAAAAAAACAGTGATCATAATGAACTGAGAAAGCTAAAATAAACAAATATATGAATGTTGCAATGATCATTTTAGTCTAATTTTTTCGTTTGGGACACACAAAAAGTTGCCATGTTATGTGGTTTCTGAAGTCTTCTTTATCTATTCCTGCTTCCCCTCTTCCTCAAACCTCCCCCTCTCCTCCAGTTGATTATCGGTGGACTGGGGAAGATAGATCTTGCAGACTGGAAGACGAACACCCGCCTGAAGCACTGCACAAGTGAAAGCAATGTGGTGCGCTGGTTCTGGCAGGCAGTGGAGGCCTTCAGCGAGGAGAGGAGAGGACGCCTCCTGCAGTTCGTCACAGGCTCCACCAGGGTCCCCTTACAGGGGTTCAAAGCGCTGCAGGGTGGGTCATGGACTGGCTTAGAGACCACACACACTTATTGTACACACATCAGTTACTATGTTCATGTGATGCTGGTCCACTTACTTATCTTTCCTCCTGAGGATGGATACACAAGGCCTCTCACACAAACTAGCTAATAACTAAAGAAAGTTACAGCAAAGGCTTTGATGAAATTACCAGGAAACAATCCCACTACAGATTTAATTTATCTTACAGCTATACAAGATTAATTTAGGGCTGCAACTAACAATTATTTTCATTATCGATCAATCTGACGGTGTATTGTTTGACAGTCATGACCTGCAGCTGCACACTTAACCCATAGAAGACATCACATTCTTAATTCATTTTATAAAACCAAGTTCAAATACACGTCCACACATTTTTTAAAAGACACAGTTTAATGTGCCGTTGTACTTACTTAAATGACATTTACATGCAAATGAAAACATCAACTGATGAATCTTTGAGATTTGATGAATAGCTTTTACCATTTAAAGACTGATGAGTGCTCCGTGTACCAGAGTAGAGCAGTGATAACTAGAATGTATGTGTGTAAGGTTCTACAGGTTCTGCAGGACCAAGGCTCTTCACCATCCATTTGATAGATGCCAACACAGACAACCTGCCCAAGGCCCACACCTGGTAAGGACACATAAAAGAAGATGATGCAGACTTCTCGTACTATATTTGTGTCAGGTATGACGTCACTAATTCTCACTTGTCTGTCTCTAGTTTTAACCGGATAGACATCCCTCCCTACGAGTCTTATGAGAAACTTTACGAGAAACTGCTGACGGCTGTGGAGGAGACCTGCGGCTTCGCTGTGGAGTGATGAATCCACAACCGAACCAACATACACACAGTCACACTTGCACTTGCACACAAACTATTTGACATTTTACATATATACACATCAGCAGAATATCAAGTATACGCAGAGTATACAAGAGCGGCCAAGCATCACAAGGACACACACGGCCTCTTGCCACCTCTTCACCACCGAACTGTTGGGGGTTAAAGGAGGAAGCACAGCAGGAGGGGAAAAAATACAAAAAGTCAACAAAAAAATAAAGTATTTTAAAAATTTTTCAGATGTTTTGAAGAAGCATTTTTATCCTTCAGTTTTAACAAGCTATGATGTCATTCTTCAGAATGTCTACCGCCACAGCCACAGCGAATTGGACTCCCAACACACTCGAGTCTCCGGACAGAATCAGCCAATCGCATGTGAGCCTGCGAACGGAGACTTAGAAATCAGACGTGTGAAAAACGAGGCGGAGACAGATTGTCTTTCTGTCTGATGAGCTGATTGATTGACGAGTATTCATGCTTCATGTTTAACCACTGTCGTGTATCAGAATGTGTGCATGTACGTGTGTGTGTGTGTGTGTGCATGTGAGACAGTGCGAGAGTGTGTGTGTGTGTGTGTGTGTGTGTGTGTGTATATGTGTCAGGCATGGCACCCGGTTACGCTGTAAAAATGATCAAATGAGCCTGCTCCCCTGTTTGGTAACTTTTTGTCTCTTCTGTTTGTATCTGCGACCACTCTGATCCACTCTGATATTTTATTATTTATTACTAAGTGATTACTGACCAAGCTGCTATATGCTCTACAGAGAGCCCACACTAATCTCTTCATCACCCCCTCTACCAGAGTTGAAGGGTCAATTCAAGTAATCCACAAAGTGGGTTTTATTGAATTTTGTTACATTTTTTTAACATTCACATTATTGCGGAGAAATACTCTTGTCAGCGTATGAAATCTGTTCGTTTTTTTTGGTGTTTTAAATACCATGTTACATTTAATTGATGTGAAAGGGATTGATCTTCCTAGCCCTAATTTTAAAATCTAACTTTACTGACGTCATGGAGAGGTCCGAGGGCATGACCTGGATATTTTTCAAAATGAGCCACGAGGATGGAAAGGAGGAGTCAGTTTCAGGAATTCTTTGGTTGTATGTGACATGTATAATAAAATCTCATAAGCCTTTCATACATGTTTCATCATCCATTTCACCATCTTTTTTTCTTCCTTGTGGCCCTGATGTTTCTCTACCCATCTCTTTTTCTCCATAGAGAAAAAGTAGCTATCGTCCTCAAGACCACCATGAATGAACAAAGTCTCTTTGCAGTCATGAATCCTCCATAGAAGTGAATGAAATCAAAAACCTAAATGTTGAGCGAGTAATGTGGGAGAAAGTTGAGATCTGTTGTAGATTGAAGACTGTTAAGCAGTACCATTTCAATCTGCGTTTTCTATGTTCTGAGTTCACTGTGTAATGGATGCAAGAGTATTGTAACTTACTATGTACTAAACATTTATGAAAAAATACAATGTAAATAAGATTATATTAAAAGAAATTAAATTGAAAATACATTCCCTGTGTTATGTGTGTTATTCTCTGTATATTTGACTATATAATATTCACTGTATGTAAATGTATCTAATAAACCTTTATGTATTATTTACATACTATCTGTAAGCAGAGGAGGCAAGTCAGTGTTATATTCCATCAACCTTTCCAAAGAGCCAAAAATCTGTACAAAAGCTTAGTGTATAGTTGTAATTTTGACATAATTGGATGCTTTTTAATGGATTTAATTAAAAATATGATGTAGGCCGTCCCATTTGGAAATGTTTTGTCCCTTTATGATTATAATATTTGAAATTATGGATATCCCATATTATTTTGGAATCATACGCTTCAGTTACACAATGATATCTTTAAATATATAGACTTTACTGTTCTTGTCTTTCTCCTTTATGTGTGACCATAGCAACTCAATAATGATGCTGTTTAGCTTGAAGCGAGAACTGTCGCTGAGCTATAAACCCTGCTTCTTTTTATTGTGGCTTCTGTACATATAAATAGAATTTATTCTCTGTCCATGGCTTGGGTGTTGTAGAGCCCTAAGGGCCTGGCTACAGTGACGAGGGTATCCTCTACCTTTAGGACCACACTTCCCAGGGGCCACCGCGTGTACGTTGCGAAAGGCATTGTACGCGTGACGTTGCTGTTGCTGTTCTTGTTTTGGCAGTTTGTTTCGATATTCACGGATTGTCAGTCCACCAAGAAGGCGTTTTGTACTGGTCATCCAACACGAAGCCGCGGTATTGTACATTTCTGCATGTATAGTTTTCATTTCTAGATCTTCAACTGTACATGGTTGTTTCGAAGCAATGTTATGGATAGAAATCCCGACAGGAGTGAGCTAACTACTTAACCTACTAGCTAGCTAGCAAGCAAAGCTAATTAACATTAGCTTAGCTGAGAGCAGTGGTTTGTTCTGTTTGTGCGCGGGGAATTGATCGATTGCTGTTCTGACATGTTTGTTTTAACCACAGAATCTTCAACTTTAAGTTAATAGTACAGTGTTTAGGCTAATGTCAAGGCGATGAATAAAACGCAAGTTCGTATAGCTAGTATTGCAACATTGCCAGCTTCTCGCAGTGTTACCGTCTGATGTGTAACAACATGTAAGATTTACATTGATTTCATGCCAACTTTGATCAGATTTAGGGCGACTAGGGCTGGGTTAGCAAGTAAAGATGACGGAGTGAATGTTTCAACATATCCTTGTGGGATCAGGTTGGCCAATACATCAAATCAACTTTCAGTTAGCCAGCTAATGTTATTTCTAGTTGATGACACAAATCCTGACCCATTAACCCTGCTCCTCATGCTTTAGATTTCTGCTTTATCATAAGCTTCCTCTTTGTTAAGTTCTCTTTGGCTATCATGCCTGTTGAGCTAACCATTGGATAGTCTCATATATGTTCTCTGTTAGACTTGTGATACGATTATTTATCGTACTAGGGTGGAGTCCAACCCCTCTTGAGTTTGGTAAATGTTATGTCAAATCATACATTTTAAAGTGAAACCAATTGTTGAAATGCCAGGGGAATACCAGCCTTAACATTGTGTGTGTGTGTGTGTGTGTGTGTGTGTGTGTGTGTGTGTGTGAGGAGTAGATGGTATTGATTGTGCAGTGACTTGTGTGTGTGTGAGCTGATTCAGGGTGCTGGAAAGTGTTATTTCACAATGGCAGATGGAGGCAGTGATGACGATGTCATTCACCTGGCAAGCTTCAACGTCCACCGCAGCCAAGGTGAGACCCCACCTCCATGTCCTCACTCACACAAATATACTGCAACTCCCAACTGCAAACATTTCAATGAAAGCGTCACTATCCGTCTCTCACACGCAATATCAGAGGGTCAATATGCCTCACTTTTGTCATCAACAGTGATATATTCTAGTGCCAGTTTGTGACAGGATGTTATGATATTTAATAGCATGGCATCTTGCAATATGCTGCCATTTGCTCATGCCACTGTAGTTCCTGACACGCTTTCCTTGTCATATTGGCCCTGGTTTTACAACATTTCTAACAATACCTTCTTGGTTGTTATATATAGACCTTATAGATATAGTTTCCAGGTTGTGGTTCCTAATGGCAAGCAACATTGCTATTTGACACGCAACATCATGGATGCAAATAAACAAAAAGCTTAGCATCAATGTCCCACTTTTGTGGACTTTTGTTTAAATGCATCACAACAATGTACTGTTATCCAAAATACACATATTTGTTCAGTTCTGCTTCAAAAAGGTCCACAATTTACATTCTAGTCAATGAGAGGTGAAACTCTGCTGCAAAACTATACTGATTTTCCCACCAAGATTTTTAATTAACATTATTAGCACCTCTATAAGCATCAGGTTAGCAACACTATGTATGAAAAATCTAAACTTTGTATCAAAGCATGGTAAACTAGCCTTCTTTGCATTGCAAAGTCTCTTATTTTAAATTGTAAATGTAAACATGGCAGTGTAAGCCACAATCACCATTTAAGCTTTCATTAATTCTGAGAGGCACTGGCGTTGACATGTGAAATAGGCAAGTTTGCACACAGAATTTCAATAAGTGTGGAGTGGAAGAAAAAATGAATTGACAGAATTAACTGAATCTTCTGCACACCCCCCCCCCTCTTTGCAGCATCTCAGTTAATTGTAGATGACGTTTGGGTCACAGAGCTTGATTTGAGAAATGTCTGTGACTGATGGAGCCATTTGTTATATACTGAACATGTTTCACTTGTTTGTGACAGCAAAGTTTTGAGCACATTGAGATTGCTTTGTTGATGCAAACTGGAATGAAACAGAATTTATTCTGAATAGATTCAAAATCCAAAACTCAGTAGTTTATTCAACAAGTTGTATCACTTTTGCACTCTGTGGGTTTTGTAGTTGACTTTTCTGACACATACATTCTAGAGTCTGACCAATATATCGGCCAAAATCAGCTCCTTGCAGATTTATCAGTATTGGCTTATATGTCAGCCGACAAATTGAAGAACAGAAAATGCCAAAGATATGTTTTGAAACAGTGTCTCCATTCTATAGTTTGTCCACCAGAGAGTAGTACCCCAGTTTTAAGGGAGCCTTATCAGAGATGTTTATTTCTGTTATGTGTTGTGTAAAGAAAATTTATATCTTATATATCATTATTGAATTTTTTAACTCTCGTATATCAATATCGGTATCTGACTCAAAAATCCTGTGTCGGTCGGGCTATAATACATACATATATTTGCTAATTGTTTGTACTTATGATTCAGCCTTGAGGATTTCATGTCCATCCGAGTCTTGGAAAAGCTCCACTGGCCACTCGCATAACAAGTTCTATTGGAAAAATGGATAAAATATCTAGATCTCCAATCTATTTTACTCTTTCCACTGTTATTGCTGGATGGTTAACTGTGTTTAACTTTAACTAAAATGTGTTCAGGGAACAAACAAGTTCCAATGTACAGACTTAAATACAAGCTATACTCCTGCCGTATTATACTGTATTAGGCCTGTAGTCTCCTCCTGCTGCCATGGCTGCGCTTGTCACTGGCGTCAGAACTGGATCTGTTCTCTGGGTGCTGCTCTGTGGTTGGCCACTGCTCCTAAACAGTTTGGATGGGTCAAGTCCAGAGGGCACGTTTCCCCACAGGGATTAATATACTAACTAGAACATAAATAAAGAGTACAAACAAGAATGTTGCTGGCCAACATAATAATTAGATCATAAAAATGCAATACTGGCCTCATGCCATGCTCTGCCCTTTCTTTCCTTCTCTCTCACACACTTTGCCTTTAAGACATAAATATCCACACAGTATACAAATTCCTAATATTTACATTACGCTGTGTCTGCGCAGGCTCCCGTGCCCGCAAGAGGGAGCTCATCACCATTTCCGATGACTCCGACGAGGAGCCTGTGACTCTGGTACCTGGCAGCCCTGTGTTAGTCCCGGACGATGCCGATGATGACGACATCAGCATCCTGGAGGTGAGTGATTAACACTCATCTTAAATCTTTATTGTGCAAAGAGATTTGTTATTTCAATCTTCCCTATTAACGTTTTAGACAAGTGTTAACGTGTGTTTTGTTTTACTGTTTGCTGTCAATAATATGAGCTGCAGAAGGCACAACCAAAGTAGCGTCTTTGTTTCCATTCATCTATTAATTAGTTTCTTTTGCCTCCTGTGTTTTCCTGCAGCCAATACCTCCACGCAGACATGTGATTCGCCCAGCAGCAAAATGGAGCGGGGCCTCGCACAATCTAATTCAAGTTGTAGGTCATAGTAGCGCAACGTCTGGGGTTCCCACAGGGGACCCCGGTTCTGCCCCCTCTACCTCCAGAGATGCCAAGGCCAACTCCTCTGCAGTAAGGCCAGCCATACGAACACAGATACCAGTGCAGTCTGGCACTTCTGAACACACACAGCCACAACCTGGCTCTTCATCACACACACTGTCTCAGCCAAAACTTCACACAAACTTGCAGCAACAGGACGGTACGGCTGCGTCAAGTTCTTCTACACAAACTCAAGAAAAGGCTAGTACAAGTACTCATTCAATCAATCCTCAGGCCAGTACTTCATCTGCCCATTCTCACGCACGGACGCAGTCTCAGCCCGGTACATCTACACAGCTCCAGTCCACCGCAATCCTACAGCCCCACCTCACCCAGGTGAGGGAGATGAAACTAGTTATTTTTCCCCAGCAGCCAAGCAGCCAAGCCTCTGCTGTAATAACACAACCCCAGCTGCAGTTCAGGCCCCTGAACGTGCTGCAGCCTGTGACATTCAATCACATGCAGGGCAATCTCATTCAGATTGAACCACAGCCCCTGGCCCAGGCCCCAGCCCAGCCTCCAGTCCAGATCCCTCAACCCCCTCAGGTGATACCGGTGATCCCCCCTGCAGTGCTAATAGCTGCAGCCCCAGAGAGACTAGGACCTCCAGAGGCAGGTCACCGGATCATCCTTGGGAGCCAGGCGCCTGGGGAGGCTGTTCCCAATCCTCCTCCACAGGCAGGTGCCTCCAGTGTGGTCCTACCTGCCCGCAGGCTCAACATCAGGGTGCCTAATGTGAACTCTGACCCTCCTGCTCCTCCAGCTCCCACAGCTTCAGCCCCCCACAACAGAGGAGAAGCTCGGCTTGTTCTGGCTCCAGCTCCAAACCCAGAAAGGGTCAACCCGGCCCCTGGTCTGGTCGCGGTCCCTCCTGCACCAGAGGACATTCCCAGAATAGAGGATGCAAGGCCTGGTCCCTCTGCACCACAAGGGAGAGCGGAGCAGCAGCCCCACATTAGAGCCCTTATCACTGGTGTAGTGAGTATCGCATAAACGGTGCATGCATTGGCATTATCTGCATCTCCATTATCCGAATATACAGGCATAGTGAGCTCATTAAGTTGGTTAATATGAAGTTAAATTATTTTAATTGTGGTGTAACTATGCTTCTCACCTCCTCTGTCCCAACTACACCCCCCTCCCACCCCCCGCCTGTTCGACTCTTTGTGTATCCCCTACAGTTGGATCTATTCCCAGATGTGCAAGAAGCCTATGTAGCAGAACTGATCCAAAAGAATAATGTGAAAGACTTGAATGTGTAAGAAGCATCAACATTTTTTTCTCCAGTATTTCATACAGAGTTATGATGAGTGATTCAGGAAATTAAATACCTAAATACCTTGAATATACCTTGAATTCTGAGTTTAATGACATTTGTCAGACTTGATCTGTCTGGTTGAAATACATCCCTAATTAATCTGAGCTAGAAGCTGTGGTTTACCATAACACTAATTTTTTAAAAGATGTCTAGACCTGT
Organism: Maccullochella peelii; assembly: GCA_002120245.1. Lineage (NCBI taxonomy): Eukaryota > Metazoa > Chordata > Actinopteri > Centrarchiformes > Percichthyidae > Maccullochella > Maccullochella peelii. Next base: position 73,490 of record LKNJ01001463.1, read on the forward strand.
ATCCTTTGTACTTTGCAGTTTTGTTATGGAGTTGAGTTTCTTTTTGTACCTTGATTTATACAGATGTAGTTAACTTGTGTCTGTTAACTTTTATTATAGGTTAAAGGTCTCTTCCTTTTTTTCTTTTCAAGTATTTTTGAACTATAAAAAGTGTCTGCCATTAGAAAGAAGAAGCATTATTCAGCCTTTAAACACAGGGTAATACTCTCATTAATCCTCTTCAGTCGGAGTTTTGGCCGGTCAGTTGAGCTGTACCATTATATGTTAAATATATTATTATTATTATTATTAATTTTTTGTCTCACAGAGAGAAGCCACATGCAATAGGGCACAGTCCCAAATCTCTATATTTGAATTTATTCTGTGTATGTCGGCTGGTATTGAAAGAGCATCATACCTGTATATATGTACTATGTGCAGGCTTGTTTACATGCAGCTCCCCTCTGCTGTGTTTCCAGTATCTGTAACCTGCTGTTGGAGAACCCAGAATATCCGAGGGGGGAGGCTGCAGCAGCCGCAGCAGCTCCGACCAGCATCCTGCTGGAGTCTGGAGACACCCAGACAGAGGTGTGTGTGTGTGTGTGTGTGTGTGTGTGTCTGTGTGTCTGTGTGTCTGTCTGAATTTACATCAGTCAAGCTCACCTGACAAATATTTTTATAATGGAGCTTTTTTTGGTGTCTGTCACCAGATTATGACTCTGTGCTGTTGTTGAAATGTGTCAGTTGTTGAGGAATGGGCTTGAATTGTAAACAGGGAATGAATATACTGGAAAAAAAACATTATGTGAGCGTTTCACATGGAAAGGAGACAGACAACTTTATCTGTATTGTTCTTTTCCCAAGCAAACTTTGCAGAGCACTGTACACACACATATGGAGGCAGGAAAGAACAATGTTACCTTGGGCTCTCTGACTTGTTCACACAAAACAGCAGACAGTGCACAAACAGACCCCTTCAGTCTCTCCTGCCTTGAAACCTGATTGTTCAGCTGTTCTCCCACCCAGCCTACAATCAGAAAAACGCCTTGTGTGTCAAAATTGCAGTTAGACAATGTCATTCTTTGTCATTTTCATTTGTTTTGATGACAGCTCCATGCTCATCTTACTGTGTCACTGGTTACTGTGTTTATGCGCCTGTTCTGGGTCTCTTCAGGTGACTGAGGACCTGTTTGACTATGCCAAACTGGGCACGGTGGGACCCGAGGCTGTGATGCAGGCTGCCGACTTGCTCATGGCAGATTTCAGGATGCTCAGCTGTCAGGACATCAAATGGGCCCTCAATGCTCTGAAGGGACACTATGCAATCACACGCAAGGTAACTCGTAGTGCACTGTGCATCATGCAATTACAACTCTCTCTACTTTCTTGCTCTCTTATATAGATGTCTCTTTAATTCCCGCTCTCTCCCAGGCCTTATGCGAAGCTCTGAAGAAGTGGCAAGATTCAGGCGACCCCTCAGGAAAGAGACGGCGGAGCAGAGCCTCCTCTGAGCGCTGCTACGTTGATTTCCATTTTGAGCACGGTGAACAAACCTTTTCACTTCTCTCTGTGTGCTCACACCATATGCTATGGTCTGTGCACCCACCTGCATGTGCGTACGTTGGGTACACATACTTGCAGTGCATGTAATGTTTGTTGATACTGCCTTGCTGCTATTCTTTCATTCGCAAAAGAGTTTGACTACAGATCTCCAGGTGCATCATGGGTGGAAATGTTAAAACCTTTTCTTGTTGTCTCTGTCCACCAGGCTCCGTGAAGTTTGACAAGAGGATGTATTTCTTGGAGAATGACCGTCGCTACTACAGAACGTACAACAATCTGGAAGCTTCTTTGCAGAAGGAGCTTTCATTCTATAAGCAGAAGGCCAAGGAATGGGCGGAGGTATATATATATATATATATATATATACACACACACACACACAGGTACACAGCATATAGCATAATATTACTATAGGGAATTTGATTTGTGTAGTAGCAAATCCTTGTGGCTTTTATTACATTTTTTTAAGCTAGGTCTGAACATCCTGTGTAGAGGCTTTCCAAATGAGGGGGAATATATTTGTTTGCCACTTGACTATATTAAATTACTCTTTAGATAACTCAAATAATAAAAACCATGTATACAGACACCAAGTAATCTAGTGCTGCTCAATTAGCATGTGCAACATTTCCAGCATCAGAGAATATAACAGCATGACTTTCAGTAAAAATTTTACAGCCTTTAAGTTTCCATATCGCTTGTACAAAAAGTCAAATATTACATACCTTGCTCCTCTTAGTAAGACCTGGCTTGGATGTGGCAAACGTAAAGAGTCAGTTCACAAACAGTTTGTAAGAATATAAACACATATCTATGCAGTGTTAAAGAATAAATAACACTGACCTTCTACGACACACCGTACAAACTTGCAGTCAGAGTGGGAAATTAACTTTTTGAACATCTACCAGCCACTGACAGATAAATGTTCAAATTCACCAGCCAATAGTAAATTATTATTTTGTGTCTAGTATTTACCATTGTACCATTTATTTTTCCCACTCTGCTTGCAGTACATGTAAAACAGGTTTTTTGAGGCAAGTGTAAAGTGCCATTCAGCTGTTCAGATTCCAATCATACCTATGTGATTGGCTGACTGTTAAGGCAATGAATGAGCTAGAGGTCATTTACACTTTAGCTGTCACAGGTCAAACACCCACGTCACAGCATCACAGTCACACCAATGGGGGGCAGTACAGTTCTTGGAAGTCCCTTTGTAAGTACTTTGTCCGCTAAGGTAGAAAAGTGTTATATGAGTACAGTTTGTTTACCCCACGCTAATGGTTAGCACCTGTGTGAAGTTATCGGCCGGTTCTCCCAGTTTACCCGACTCCTTCCTCTCTCTCCAGCATGAGGACTTCCTCTTGGCTCTGCAGGTCAATGAAGATGAATACAAGAAGGTAGGAACCACACATACCTCCTCAACCAAACCTAACCTTCAAAATGGCTCACACTGTATGTACATCATGCTGAAAAAGCTGGCCTCTCAGTGGGTCATTTGACTAAACCTCATCCAGTTATTTTATTTCAAGTGGTTACAGTATACAACAATATTGTGGTACAAAATGACACAGTACAGCAGGTATGACATGATAGATTTAACATCTACTCAAAACATGACCTTGTTCTTGATAAATAAATGGAAAGTCACATTTTTATTACCAGAGACCACGCATTCATAAGCTGCTGATGGAATATTTAAGATAGCAACATTATTATTCTGTGTACACTAAAGCTGAATGTAACTGGTTTTCTTTAAAGTCCCTGAAAAGCAGTTTACCTGTAGAATAGTTGCTTTGTAGGTTAATTTTACTTCTTAATCCCTTTTAGTACCACGAGGCACTTGACACTTTCACTACTGAAAAATGTAGAAAAGTCTGAAAACCTCTGTGCTACATAAAATATGTCTTATGTGTGATTCTTTGTGCAGGACGGCCAGCTGATTGAGTGTGGCTGCTGCTACGGGGAGTTTGCATTTGAGAAGATGACGCAGTGTTCGGATGGCCACCTGTTCTGTAAAGAGTGCCTGGTCAAATACGCTCAGGAGGCAGTATTTGGCTCCGGAAAGGTACACACACACACACACACTGTTTTTCTCACATTTGAATAGGACATAACTGCTAATGTTGCCAGGCAACAATAATGGCTGTTCCTCTAAAAACCAATGTCTGACTGAGCTGGACAATTCTTATACAAAGGGGTGTGACAGTCAGATAAATGTGATTACTGTAGTTATAAAATCCAATATTGGCTGAAAAGCAGCAGGAAGTTGTTCTGCCAAACACGACCACACTTGTGTTTTTTCTATGTTAAAGCTAATTTTCTGCAAATTGTATGCCAAAAGCTTTCATTACATACATTTTCCAAAGTATGTATGTTTTTTTTGTTTTTTTTAGGTCAATTAACTGCTGTTTCTGCTTTTGTTAACATTGCACTGTGTCATGGAACATGGCAACCAATAATGTAACGTAGTAGAACATTCCATGTAAAATACACAAGAGTTGTCAGTTTATTAGGCACGCCTGTTTAATCTAATGCGATCCAATAAAACAACTCTGTCATAAATCCTCTCTCAGGTGCCGGTTCATCTTCATGAGGCTGTACTTTGTGACGTTGTTGTTGTGGATTGCATTATAATAAAAGGTGTTTTTAATTTTTTTTGTCCACCTCTATTTACATACATCAGTAGGTTGTACCTAATAATCTGGTAACTTGTTGTCTGCGTACTTGTGTGCGACTGAGTGTTTGCTGAAGGTGCTTGTAAAACGTACCCGTGCGTTTGTAATTACTTGCATGCGCTAATGTGTGTGTGCGTGTGTGTTTGTGTTTGTGTTCACGTTGCAGTCGGAGCTGAGCTGCATGGAGGGAGGCTGCCCGTGCTCCTACCCGGTATGTGAGCTGGAGAAGGTGCTACCAGAGAACATCCTGTGTAAATATTATGAGAGGCAGGCGGAGGAGGCGGTCGCTGCCACCTGTGCTGATGAACTTGTGCGGTAAGTGTGTGTGTGTGTGTGTGTGTGTGTGTGTGTGTGTGTGTGTGTGTGTGTGTGTGTTCACACCTCGCTTTTGTCTTGTGTCTGAACTGTCTACATGTGGTTTAGCTTGATTGCACTTTGTAATATACACCTTAAAATTGGATTCTCTTCAAACCATGCACTGTTGCACAATGTTTACATCCTTTATAGAAGTGGTTCCACACCTTTTTGGTCTAAGGTTCCCCCACAGCCCTGTCAGTTGAACTCATGTACCCTTTCATCGATTCCCACCTATCATGTTCCAGATGTAACACTAATGATTATATAATAGTGGACATTATATAATAATTTTCATACAATTGAAGTATCAATATTTACCACTTAGAGTGAAGCTAAGTGCTCCAACCATTCATCCATTACTTTCAGTTAATCATTTTAACTTAGTCATTACTTTTAGCTTCCTGTTGAGACTTCTGTGCTCGCCTGCTAACTAGTTTTCACTCACTCTTACATAACTGCAACAGGTAGTGTTCAGGTGTTACAGCTGCCTTAATATGTGGATATATTCTTTTAATCAAATCATAATTTCTATATTTTTCAATATTTTCCAACATTATATTATTTATTATTTACATGAATCGACAAATTGAGAAATAATTGTTAGTTGCAGCCCTAATCCTTTATGATATGATCTTCCTGGATCCATGTAGTGAAGTTTTGTTCACACAGCTGCTGTATGTTGATGACACTCATATTCACACTTGCTTTTTAATGTTTGGCAAATGTGACTGTCCATCTTGGGCTGCACTCTAGTCAGTCCGTATGCATGCATGTTAATTGATGGTCTAAAGGGGAACTGTACAGTCATAAGGCAGCTGAAAGAATGCCTCTTTGTTTTCTCACAGTGGGACTCTTTTGTCTGGGTTTTCTGTGTACAGCTGTGTCATACATTTCCTCTCACCATCCCTCCTTAACGCTCCTTCCTCTCTGGCCTTTTTCAGGTGTCCGTTTTGCAACTTCCCAGCCTTGTTGGACAAAGGCATGTCTCTGTTTAGCTGTCCCAACCCTCGGTGTCGCAAGGTCAGTCCTACTCTGTATTTATTTAGTTCATTAAACACTTGGAGGCTCTGGGGAAGCCAGCCTGTTGTACTGCTACTTTCTTTCCTCTACAGACCATAACAGTAAAGGAATATGTTCACAGTCAAACGTAGCTTAGGACTTCAACTTATGTGATTACATCTGAGGACGTGTGCAAGAGCCAGAGTTATCATACGGTACAAAAGAGAGATTGAACCTGTATTTGACTTCAAGCGGAGACATCATGAATAATTCAGTCCATCGTGACAGTAAAACCTGAAAGCTTTGTGTGCAGCGTCCACTTCAGCATAAATCATGTCAGTGCAGCCTGGACAGTAGACAAGAGATCAAAATCAGTGAGGGAGGGAAGATTGATGAATGGTTTTATGGACGTAATGAAATGGTTCCATCTGGCAAGGTCGCCACCTCTGTCTCCCTCCCTGTTTATCTCCGGGCCTCCTCCCTCTGTCTGAGGAATGCAGGGGGGAGGCGTTGCTTTCTGTCTGCCAAGGCTGTCACATGGATTCCAGTCTGAAATCTCCATTATTTGGCAGAAACACACACACACAATCATATTTTCACTCTCACCACATAAACAAAAACCCACCCTGCTTTCTCTTGATGATCTGTTTGATTCTGTTCTTGTGTCTCACACTCACTCCTGCCAGACGCCACAGTCTCTCTGTGACTCAACACACACACACACACACTCCTACTATCACTACATTCCTGGAATTGGGGAAAGAGAGAGATGAGTTTGTGTCAACGCCCCAACATAATAAATGTGTATATTCACCTTATGGCACCGTGGCGTCAAGTCCTGCAGTAACTGTGAACTAATAATCTGAGGTTGTTTGTGGATACTTGGCTTAAATTTGAAACATATATTAAGCCCATAATTTAAATAGTGATGAAATGATAAGTCACTTAATCAGTTAGTCAGTTGACAGGAAATTAATTGCCATTATTAAGCAAAAATGCTAAAAACTTTCTCATTCCAGCTTCTCAAATGTGAGGATTTGCTGCTTTTCTCTGTTTTAAATCACTGTAAATTGAATATCTTTGTATTTTTAACTCGGTGGTCAGACTAAACAAGCTGTTTGAAAACGCCACATTGGCTCTGGGAAATTGTGATCTGCATTTTTCTCTTTTCTGACATTTTGTAGATCAAAACAACTAATCTGACAATTAAAAAAAAAAAAAAAAAAGAATCAACAGATGAATCAATTATGAAAATAATTCTTAGTTGCATTGCAACCCTATTTTATACTCACCAACACCAGTTTCAGTAATGGGATTGTGATACATGTGACTTTGCTGCTTTTAAATGGCACTCGCAGCAGTGTCAGCACCACACTGAGATAATAAGAAATACAGTCATCTGTGCTTTAAGATCCTCAGCAGGAAGTGGGCAGTGTATTACTGCATAGTTGTTGTATTATAGGGTGTTTCTACCGCAAGAACTTTCCCTGGGGACCAAGAACATTTTGAGGAACTAAACCTGTGCATCAACCCAACTAAATTTAGTTCCTGTACGATAGTTCCAGGTGTTAAGAAAAGTCCCTACAGGGCCAGGGCTTTCAGGGCTGACCCTTACTTATTGGTCAAACACAGACCACGATATTAGGACGGGGCGTGGCCATTTCTTGTTGTTTATTAATGTTAAGCAGCAAAGTTTTGTTGTCAGCTTCCTGACTAGTTTAGTTTTAAAAGAGTACTCCAAGGATTTAGCATTGCATTCCTTTTAACATTGTCTAGAGTAGCCGCGAGCTGCTATCCTCCAGCAGAGAGGAGGAGTGGACTACAGAGGTCTGGTGAGCTCACTTCTTTCTAACTCCACACCCTCGGATTTTTTTCCATTTTAGTAGTCAGTCCGAAAAAGGCTCAGAGGAGTTCCCCTTTAAGTTTGTTTGTGATTTCGGATACATTTACAAAATTTCCCCGTAGCACACAGAGATCTTTTGTCTCTGGTCAGACTGTAAAGGTTGCATCTGCTGACTTTGACCCCGCTCCACTAGTTCCTCTGGCTACACAGCAGTCATCTATTTTTTAAAACCAGCTTCTTATACAGTGGCTTCTCTATTAACAGCTGAGATGGTCCTCCTGTCCCAATAATATCCTTGTATATTGTATACTGTCGCTTGAAAATCAACAGGGCCCTAAAATGTAATCATACAAACCTCTGAGGTTATATAAATGCAAAAAGCTATAAAAGTGCAGATAAGGGTTTTCATCCTTTCTCCTGCAGTTCTGTCCTCTAACCTGTAGGTGGAGCCAGAGGTTCACAGTGGCTGCCCTGCAGTGTCATTGCACAGCTGCATCCCATTACATACTCATACACACACACACACACACACACAAAGACACAAAGAAGTTAGACAATTTCCAGATATCTCTTGGTCTGATCCTCTTCTGAATATTTTTCATTTGAAACCAACAACTGCAGGTTTAGGTCAACTATTAGAAGTCAATATGCTTACGTTGTGTTATACTCACTGTTCTTAAATCGACACTTTCGAGTTATAAAGGGAACATGTTCTTTTTTAAGTAAGTGCTAAAGAAAGTTACAGAAAGTTAACACAACTTGCTTCCTCTTTAATGTGTGAAGGAATCAGGATGTGAGTCTGTGGCTGCTGTGGTGTGAGTCAGTCAGTGTTTCCCCTCGCTGTGGTGGAAACCCCCCTCCCCTAGCTGTACTGTTTTTTGATATTTTCTACCCTCGTCCCTGGTACCCATCAGCATTAGCACGGTTGAAGACGGTTGTTGTACAGTCGGCCCTGCAGCCCGCTCAGTGTACGAGGAGGGAGGGGCTTCATTATGTAACCGACACACTTCCATAAGCCCACCCGCCTTCTCCCACATCGCCGCCTCATTGGCTGGCTGCGCTTACTGCTCCCCTCGTACTGGCTTCTTACTGGTTGGACACACTTCTTCCTCCATTTCAAATGTGGTTCAGATCAAGTTTGACCCAGATTCTCCTCCCTCTCTTTTCCTTTCTCCTGCTCCCCTCCCCTGGCTCTGTCTGACCTACACACACGAACACACACACACACACACACACACACACACACACACACACACACACACACACACATGTCCACACAAGCAGATACTAATGTATTCCACATGTGGTTATGAGGACATTTGGACAGGCTTGTTCCTGGCCTGTGTGTGACTACTTCATGAGAGCAGAGGAATGCGAAATGTAGGCCACTGGAAGGCCGTCATGGTGCAAACAAGAGCTAAATCTGTGCACTAGATTGTTCGTGTGTCTGCGAGTGTTCACAGACACAGAGCTGTATAGTGTCATGTTAGGCATGCGTCTCTTCTCTTCCTCCCTGACCTGTGGTCTGCACTCTCATTTGATTGCAGTAAAAGCCACCTCCCCAGAAAAAAAACACACTCGTGCACACACACACACACACGCTCCATGCAGCCCCCCAATCAGAAGCTCTGCAAGCTGCTTGCACTGCCTTATAAGGGCTGCTGCAGCCTGCACCACGAAGAGATAGAAAACTAGAAAGATCCAGAGGAGGAGAGAAAAGGTATGAATGAAGATGGAGGAAGGAGATGCTGGTAGGGGAGGGGAGGGGGGGGACCGGAGGGAAGGGGGTGCAGTTAGAACAGGGTCCATGGGAGGAGTGGATGTAGAGGCTGAAGTAAAACAGGTTGAAGTTGCTCACATTGCTGCCATTTGCACATCATAAAGTTTGTGTGTGTGTGTGTGTGTTTTTATGACCTTTGTCACATTTCAACCACACTCATTTGTGTTGAGATTAGACACACGGGGGGGGGGGNGGGGACACGCCCTGTCTCTGACGTCACCGGCTGTATTTTTAGCCTCGCTATAAGAACTCAGGTGTGTTCCTGCTTTTCGACAGCCTGTCAAATACGTCCCAGACACACACACACACACACACACACACACACACACACACACCCTCTCGCTCATGCTGTGCCTGTTCCTGGTCTGTAGGTTACCACTAGGGGGTGATCTTTCACCACGCTGCCTTCTGTCCTCCTCCCCTTCTCACTCTCGTCTGTCTCTCCCTCTTTGTGATCTGGCTTTATCTGACACTTGAGTCCAATGCTGCGCCCCTTGGCTTACACATAACCCGTCCTCCCCTCCTCTAAACACCCTCATTTAACTGAAATCACAGACCAGAGAGAGTTTCCTCATTACACTTTATGCCTGTCACACACACTCCCATGTTTCTGTCCCGCATCTCTCTGCTTGGACACTCCCATATCAATCATAAACGGCACAAAAATATGAATACGGTTGGTTTTCATCTGTTTGGAAAGGGCTCTTCCTTAGCTCGAAGCTGCTACAGTTTGACTTTAAATGCCTTTGTGTGTCTTTGGAGAGTCTTTAGTGTTTCCATCCAAACCGCTCCAAATGCCAGCGAAAACGCTGGCGTCTCCAGCCCAGTTCCCCACCCTCTGGCTGACCTTGCACACCACACACACAGCTGTCTCGGTGAATATTGCGAGAGCTACAAGCCCGTGGTAGCCGAAACACACAACACACTGACTGAAGGGTGTGTAAAGCGGTCGCAGGACGTACTGTAGAGGGTGTGTTTCTGACCAATGCGGGGTTTTCTTCCGAGGATGAGGGTCAGACAGGGGGTTGCCGTGGAGATATGGATCATACAGTGCTGTATCAGCTGTCATATGCCGCGCTCTTCAATATTAGATGAGCGGTTCAAATATTTATGGTGACACCACTTAGCTATGGGTTATCAAGGGAGGCAACCCCTAGCTAACGTGTGTGTACATTGATGCTGTCTGCCCCGCACGACGAAGCAGGCTGGAAGATGGAGTTGCTGTTTCTAGGCAACCAAGCAGTCAGCGGCGAACAAATCGCACTCTTGCTGCAGTCACACACACACACACACACACACACACACACACACACACACGCACGCACACATTTGCAGGGAGAGCCACACCTAGCTGTGTCTGTGCAAGTCCAAGTTCCTGCAGTGGCAGCAGCAGCAGCATATAGAGCAGACGCTGTGGAGGAATATCCTGACCGCTTATTCAGCAGGAACTGGAATAATGTTGGAGGAGGAAGACGAGTGACGGATGGATGGAAGTGCTGTGGAAACAAGTGAATAAATGTTAGGAAGAGATTCCATAGAAACTCGTTTGCTTCCTCTTTCTTTTCTTATACCTAATCCCTCTTTCCAATCTCTCACAACCTTTCTTGTCTTCTTGTCTTTCTTCAGGAGAGCTGTAGAAAGTGCCATGTCCAGTGGAAGCAGCACGTGGGGAAGACGTGTGAGCAGGTCCTGGAGAGGGACGAGATCCGCATGAGGGTGCTCTTGTAAGTGGTCTCACAGAAACAAGCAGGACCCCACCAGACTCCTTTATCAAAACACCACTATTTAGCCATCTACACTTATTATCCTTTAAGGACAGACTGGTCTCTCATTTAAAGATTTTTATGTCCTTCGGTGGGATTATATGAAGCATTGTGGTTATTATTTTATTTAAAATGATACCAACCAACCCACAGTTCTTTCAGAATAATGCAGTCCATCTCTTACCCATGATTTTTCACTTTGTTTGTTTTTCAGCATCTTCTACTGTTATTTTCTGATTTAAAACGGTCAATTTTTCTCATCAAAAACACATTTTTTGTCACAGGCCCTGTTCATTTCTCTGTTTTCTCACTGTCCCCCCTCTGTTCCTCCTCACTCAAGAGAGGATGCTGGGTAAACAGCTCAGTGTCCCGGACAACACTGCAGGAAGTGGAGAGGCCGGCTGCTTCCTGTGGCCCAGCCGGCCCTCAGGCAGTACTTCCTGTTTTGAGCCATTCACTGATCTTCTTACTTCCTGGTGCTGAAGGAGAAAGGAAGTGGCCTGGTAGAAAGATCAGTGGAGCAGCTCTGACCTGATGATTTTAACAGGACGGGACCAAAAGAATCACAAAAGCAACAGCAGTCCCCTCCAGATTTTGGGGTTTGGTCACAAGAACTAGGAGAGGCCTCAGTGGACTTGGTGTAAACATTTTTCAGAACAGAGCTATAAAAATAAGGATAATTATTATCTTTATATAAAGACATTTGTAATGAATATCACTGGATCCCTAAACAGCACCCCTGCGATTGAAGTACCGCCTAGTTTCAATGAAAAGTAATGCTGGTGCACTGACTCCAAACCACAGTTTTCCATTTTATACCAGCCCTCTCAGTTCTGACATGTCATGACTGCCAGCAGGAAAAATGATAAAATGATAAAACTAACAACTATGATAGGAAAGTAGCTGGGTTGGTTGACAGTACAGCACTACTGCTGTGTCTCAGTAGGCTATTCTGGCCCATTGTTTGATTTATTCTGTGTGTATGTGTGTGTGTGTCTGTGTGTTTGACCCTGAAACACACACAGGGTGACGGCCCTTTTGCTAATGCCTACAAGAAAATACTAACGTGAATTTGAGCTGCACACGCAATATCTCATTTCACTTCCAGATTAAAAAAACACAAGGAAAACTGTCCTTGAGACGTGCAGGAGAAAGTTCATCTGACTATCTCTTACTTCTTGTTGAATTTCTCTTGTTTTGTGTCTTACTCCCCTCTTAATCAATTTTTTTTTTGTCTCTGTCTGTCCACGGCCCATGTGCTGCAGTGAGGAGCGCATGACGGCGGCTCGGGTGAGGAAGTGTGTCAAGTGCGGGACGGGCCTGGTCAAGTCAGAGGGATGCAACCGGATGTCGTGCCGCTGCGGCAGCTTCATGTGCTACCTCTGCAGAGAGCCTATCACTGGCTACAACCACTTCTGCCAGCACGCCCGCTCTCCTGGCGCTCCCTGCCGCCACTGCCGCAAGTGTTCCCTCTGGACCGACCCCACGGTAATTCTTCTTTGCATATGAGCTTTCTTTTTGAAGATAATGCTTGCTTATAACTTATAAATAAAGATAACTTTCTCTTTCTGCTTGCCTGATGCGACACTGCCTCTTTAGTTTTCTTTCTGTTACAGTGAATGGACGACTGCGATTTATTGTAAAAGTGTCTGGTCATTCAGTGAAATTAAGCCAGTGCACATACAGTCCCAAAATATTTCTGTGGTGCTCTACACACACTCTTTTACACTCTTGTCTCTCCCTGCACTTTGACCCTGACCATCTGACTCCATGGTAGCCCCCCCCCACCCCCCTTCAACCTGGCCAAAGCATCACTGGCAACCAGAAGCAACAATTAGTCCCCGAGCAGCTAATGAGCTGGAGCTGCTCCAGCAGCTCTAGAGAGGCACCAGAGCTGGCCAAGAGCTAGTTTGGAAGGCATTGCCAAGAAATGGATAAATACTGGTAACAAGAGGGCCATTGAAGGGTTGGTGAAAGGGGTCGGCTGCCTTTTTATCATTATTTAAAGGTTTTCCTTGACATGGCTCACTAGCTTTATGTTCACTTAACCCCAAAAGTTTATTTTTTAGGTTAGAGAAACACACGAGGACATCAGTCAGTTTAGACCACACAGGCTTTTCAGTCCCACCCTCCAGAGCAGCTCTGACCTCTCTGGAGACAGTTTTCTAAAGACTCAGACACAACAAGCCTGCAGCTAAACCAGCACTGTGTTGGTTAATTGTGCATTACACGGTTAAGGCATAGCTACGGAGCCTACGCATGTAGCTGCCCGAGCTACGCTATAAGTCGAGGCCACAGCGGCTACAGAAATGCTCAGGCCTCGCAAACTACAAGTCATGTCTCTGAAACAGTCTGAGCAAGTCTCACAGCTGTATTATTTACAGCATTATTGATAAAGGTAGTACTGCTGTTGTGTTGTGCAACAGCAGTACTTGTGTTGCATTATCTTGTGACATACGTATGTGTAAAGACTAGAGAATTCTATAAAGCCGTCACATTGCAAGTTAACTGAGTACCACAAGAGCTCATTTCACTTTGATAAAACAGTAACATAGTTGTTGTCTTCGTTGTATTGGAAATACTAACAACTTCTGTGTTTGTGTTTGTGTGTGTGTGTGTGTGTGTGTGTGTGTGTTTCTGCAGCAAGATGACGAGCGAATCATTCAGGAGATCCAGAAGGAAGGAGAGGCAGAGCTGAATAAGAAGTGTGCAGGTCAATACCGAGTGTCTCTGAGTCTTACTTTGGAAACTGAACTGTCGAAACTATTAATTATTGCTCAGTGTTTCTGTTCCATTTATCACCGTACCTAGTTTTTTATAGAATGATGTGGAAATGTGGTGTATTATGTTCCCTGGCAGGGAAATGTTGCACTGCAGCAACATTATTCTTCCTCTCTGCTGCTTCCTTTTTGTCTTTTTAGCCATTATTTATTCAGACAAGTTGGCTGTCTACAGTATAAAGCCGCAGCAGTTGCAGGGGTGTTTCCTGTGTTTGGGTTGTGTAAAGGATGTAAGGCAGGCGAGGGCGTACAGGGGTTAGAGTCAAACCTCCAGGGAAGTCTTACAACATGTCACCGGGAGATCATACAAGGCCGTTGGTTCATCGATAACTTCCCCTTTTTTCTTCTTCTCTCAGACACTTCAGGGAAAAGGGTCGGCCCTCCTCCGGAGCCCATCACTGACGCCAAACGACCACGTGTGGGTCCACCCCCCGAAAACCAACCGAACCCCCCGGCCCCTCCTCACCCGCAGGCGGTGCAAGCTCCCCTGTTCGTGCCTCCACGCGCCCGCTACCCACCGGCTCCGCCCCAGGGCAGGCTGTACCATCACGTGATCATGCCCCGTCTGCCCCCGGCACCCTACGTGCCCCCCCTGCAGCACCTGCCCCCCCTGAACAATAACAATAACAACAACAACAACCACCACCTCCACAACCCTCCCATCAACCCTCATCACCACAACATTAACGTCATGGACATGCCCATGCATTACGGACCCCCGCACCGCTACTACAGACGCTTCTAACACATGGTCAGCTCATCCTTGGACACACACACACACACACACACATACACACTACAGTTAAACTTTTCATTTCAGTGCTGTTTTCTCTTTGTTTTCATAGCTCATGTTTGCTCATGCAGATTTCAGACCTGCCACTCGACCAATTCTATTTGTGTTTCAGATAATAAAACACTGAAATGATAAGTGCATCTGTAGAAATACACACACACACACACACACACACACACACACACACACACTCTGGGACACTTTGCCTTCTCCCGCTGAACTTGGGATTTCAGTAATGAAGTGGATCCCCACATTACATGTTCCTATTCTCATCTTTTTCTCTTTAAATATTGGGGTTGAACTGATGAACGCTTTAGAATCTTGAGACAATTTATTTCCAGTTTATACAGATATTTTTGAGTACATAATTGAAAAAAATAAACAGTTAGCATTCCCTTCTGTATCTTTTGTGTAACGTGTGTGTGACCACACAGTTTTATAATAAAGTTTTCACTTTACATGTCCTTCAGTTTCTTGTTCATACGAGTTTAAACTTTGCCTATTTTGAAGGCTAGATGTTTTTATTAAAAGGGTAATAAGAAATCTCTTCTTACTACTTTTCTGCATGTCTGTCTGTCTGTCTCTCCCCCTTCTCCCTCGTCTCGTGCAGAAAAAGGGGACGACTCATGATAACTGAGCCCCCAGGCTATGCACCAATCACATGACAGAGCTGGTGCTTTCCCCCAATCATGGCGTAGCGACAGCCGGGGCTTTGTGACGTTACAGAGAGAGGGAACTTCTTTGTTCAGCCAAGTGTGCTGTGAGTGTGACAAATCACTTTGCTACACACACACACACACACACACACACACACACACACACACACACACACA
>LKNJ01001464.1:0-90862 GCA_002120245.1 Maccullochella peelii
TCCTTATTTTTCCAGAAATTGGTAAATGGCTTAAATGACATATGCCAGGTTTCAGTTGCATCAATTATACTCGGACTCGTACTGCTGCCAGGAAATAACCATAAAACGACAACCTGGTGCGGCAGTCTTGTCAAAATGTACTTTTTTCTCACAGCTTAAAATTGCTTATACAAAAAAAACAGAGCCACAGAGGTCTCTTTAAGATGGTTAAGAATGGATCCTACTGTAGATGACTGCAGTACAAAAACAGAGGTGAGCACACACTCTTCTAATGCATGTTTGGAGGGATTGTGCAAAATATTAGCTGTATAATTCAGAATAGAGCAGATTTAGCCTGCTATTTGAATTTGCATGTTACACCATGTTTTCCAGCTGGCTTTATGGATACCAAAATATGTGTAATGTATAATCTCAAAGAGGCACCAAAATTAGTTTTTAAACATTAATTGGTACAAAAAAAGATGAAGTGGAGTGATTGCATTTACTTCAGGCTATCAGAAGTAAACAAAGTTTACATTAAATAACTCATTAAATTCACCTTGGGGCACCACCCTTAAAGAAGGGAATAATTATAGCAAATTAATAAATCACTCAGTCTCATAAAGAACTCACAGAAAATCATAGCACAGTGTGATTAAAAGTGTTACTTTGATAGGTAGGCTAAATATTAGTAGAAAATTCTCATTTGACTTCTTTTGCCCTAAATTAGGTTTGCCAGGAATTACTTCCTCTCAGGCTGAATACCAAAAATAAAATTGTTATTTGAAGATATTAGGGTTACTGATGGGTCAGTTTAGGCATCTTATAATCTGCTGAAATTTTAATTGGTGTGGCTCTGCCTGATAAGTGTACATCCAACACAAAAAAAGTCCTTCGAGTTTCATCCTGTGACAGTGGTTTAGAATCTTATTTTATAATTTGAATTATTTTATGTGGCAAAGGGTGGTGTTTGGTAATATTTGCAAACTTTGTTCTGATTTGACCATAATAATGCCAAAATTGATTGAATGTGAGTTCATTCTTGCAATTGCAAAACCCCAAATTCTTATTTTTTTGATTAATCAATGAATCATTTAGTCTATACTAGAATATGAAAGTAATGACAAATACTCATTCCAAGTTAACACTGAAAACAGCACAAAAACCCAAAGACATTCAATGTACAATGACACGACAGTGAAAGAAAACCTCACATCTAGGAAGCTCTAATCAGAAAACATTTAGCACTTTCACTTGATAAATGACTTTAATGATTAATCTATTATCAAAACTGTCACAGGTAAATTTTCTGCAGATCAAATTATTGATTAAATAACTACTCGTTTTAGCACTGCTTGATGGCTACTGATGCTTAGAGAAAAAAATCTTTTGATGGATTTCCTCTTCAGCATGCATGAGTGCGTGTTCTCTCCCATCAGAACAAAAAGAGCTCTTCTTATTGGCTCTGAGCAGAGGGACCAGGTGAAGAATAGGAGGCCAGAGAGACAGATCATCATAAAGAGGCTGTGAGAACACAGGTGGCGTGAGACTGCGCCTCGCTGTCTGATGTGTGGGTGAGTGACGGCTACCAGCAGAGCAGGTTGACTCAGCCCATCAGCAGACGCGACACCAGCGCCAGTCTGCAGCACCAACCAACATTCAGCATAAGCAACTGAGCATAAGCCTCCCCAGACTGCTCTCCCTCCCCTCCCCTCGCTCTCCAAACTTTTACTTTCCCCTCTGTGTCACCATGAACAGTGCCACAACAGCGATACGAGGATGCGTATTGTTGTCAGCGCGGCAACGTGGTGTCACCAAAAACTGTCATGTGCTGATTTACTTGAGTCAATATTTTCCCTGATTTGAGTAGCCTTGTTAGGCAGTCATGTGAAAGCAATTCATCTGATTACAGACTTATTCAAATGTGGCATACGCAGGGAGAAAATCCATGGGAATCTGTTCGGATTGGCAGTGCATTTGGGGAAATATAGGAAAATATTGGAGCTTGCATGTAAACACCTATAGTACCGTCAAATATCACCCTGACAATGTTTTGTAAGGAAGAGGGGGGAAAATTGCATTCAGCTATCAACAGCAAAATAACAATTCATTTTAAAATGAGGTGACTGATGTGTCACCGTGGATAATAAGTGATGACTGTGGGGGTTGTTCTCCTTTCAGTAAGCTGACACAACTCAGTCAGCGTTTGATGCATTCATTTACAGAGACCCTTAAAAGTAGCCTAAGTACAGCTAAATCTACAGTATCCATTTCCTTTTCATATGATCTCTCGAAGAACCACCCAAAATCCATCCTTTATGCCCCATACCAAGCCAGGTCTTCAATTTAATTCCCCCATCTGTGGCCAGCTTGAAATATTATCCAAGAAATGAAATCCGTGACCCTGAATACAGAGTGTGAAGCAGCACCGGGAGCAGGATGGAGACATGGCCTGATTCTGTGGCTAAGAGGCATGCCTTAGTGGGGGGAGGAGGCCTGGATCCCCTCCCCAAGTGGCATGGCTAAATATTTGCCCTCCTCCACTTGGCTGTCTAGACACATCCACTCAGCCCCCTTCCCATCACTCCTCTGTTCTGCTCAGAAGCAGCGAGAGCTGGCACGGTCAGCCAGGCAGGACGCCAAACCCACGACAAAAAGTTTCTCCTCACTGCCAGAGGTCACGGAAGTTCAACAACCTGGAAAGAATGGGCTTTGCATTTTTAAAAAACCTCTGGGCCAACATTTGGGGAGTCACACGCACACCAAGCGAGGGACGGGCGGAAAAAAACCCCACTGTCAAATGGTCTTTGTGCTTCCCAATGATTTGGAGAAAGGAACCCTCAGAACTCGACGAGCGGTCTCTGCAGACTTCTCTGAGTTAGTGTTCCATATTCATTACCTTTCTTCCACACTCACATGGCAGGATTTTAATTGCCTACAATTCAGACTAAAAAGCTAGATGAGCGGAGTGAAAGCACCATGCCTCCTGAGAGGGAGATGTGGGAAGTCCACCACCAGCACACTCAACCTGATAAATGCATAACTACTAATAACAGCCTTCATTACACATAACCAGATTATTCCCTCAGCAATCAGCTCAAGTTAGTTTTTCCCCTCCAAAGAGACACACAGTCACTGGGCTCCAACAAACTAATGAACCAGCATCACTGCTTTGTAGCTACTGGAGTTGAAATCCAAGCAGTCCTGTACAGATCATTAAGCAAGTCAAACAAAACATCTGTAAAGTAACTTAGTACATTTACTCAAGTGCTGTATATAAGTACAAATCTGAGGTACTTTGAGTATTTCCACTTTTTGCTACATACTTCTATTCCACTACATTTCAGATGGAAATATTGTACTTTTTACTCCACTGCATTTATTTGACAGCTATAGTAACTAGTTTTCAGATTAAGATTTTACATTAAAAGAACTAAAACTAAAAAAACTATACATTGTTTACATATACATACAGTATACATATATACATTTGTACATCTGTATACAAAGATTAAAACCGTGTCTCCAGACATTTCACAAAAAGCAGTGTCTATGACTTGGTCACCTTTCAGATGTCTATGAGTTGTTGATGAGGCACTTAAATAATTAATCGAGGCCCACAGATGTAAGATAATCCAGTATTTCACAAAAAAGCAAATAAAGGACAAATGTTCAAATAATGAATTCTGATTTGTGTTGCAGCACTTTGTTTTTTCTTCCTTCCTACTGCATTAATAATTATCTCTCCAATTTATCTTATGACCCTGACCGCTAGTTTGGGAACCACTGAACTAAACCACCCAACTGTATATAAAGTATAGTTAAAACTAGCTCCACCTTGACCAGCTATAACAGTAGTCTAACTCTCCGCCAGAAAGCGAAGTATATTTCCCCAAAATGTTGCTTTGCTTTAAGCTATATGGGCTTAGTTATGATATTACAAAGATCAAATGGCTTTAAGCTAAGAGCTAAGTAACTTTCCTAACATGAAATCAGTCAGCCCTTCACACAGTAAATGTGGTGAGGCAGTCTTAGCTGCCAGATTTGATATCCTTAATGTTGTCTTGCAGAAGCAATAAGCAATCAGCAATGTTTAATGATGACACTGATTTACATCATGACTGGTGTTGGACAGCAGTAGCCAACTTCAAGCTACTACTGCTTACTCTGTCCTTAATACCACTGACATTATTGGCTACTGTAATGGTAACTCTCTCACTGTCTCTCTCGCTCCTCTTATTACTCCTCTCTACTAACCACAGAAGGAGGAAGTTTATGTGTCTGTAAAAGTGTGTGTGGGTGGGAGGGGGGCAAAAGAAGAGTGAGTGCGAGCAAGAGTAAGAGTGTGTGTCTGTGTGACAGTGAGTTGTAAGAAGGGAAAGAGAATAAAAGTAGAAGAACAGAAGTACAATAAACGCAACATAACAGATTAATATTATTAGAATTATTATGTTGTGTTGTTGTTGTAATTACTGATTCCCCTTGTCTGGTGTCCACCCACCTGTCATGTCTCACAGGTTAGATCGCCAACGTCATCTACTGTACACTCTGAAATTATGAATTTAATAGTACTATCAATTCTATTAAATGAGCATAGTGTAACAATGCCCTTAATTTGATTTCACTTAAAATGATCTCCTACAATGTAACAGTTAACTGCACTACCACATACCAAAGAAATTAAGCTGATTTAACAAGCTTATTCAAGTCAGTTTTATTTATATAGCCCAATATCACAAATCACAAATTTGCCTCAAGGGTCTTTGCAATCTGTAGACGGAGCATATTATTCAGCAGAATTACCAGCATTTTAGGATTTCAGCGTTGCTACATGTCGAGCTACCATGTGATGAAGAAGCAAACTGCTAGAGAAGATGAGGAAACATGCCTGTTACACATGCTGTTTTCCATTGCTCTGCTCTGCCTGGTTGTTCTGGGCTCTGGTTATATTCTGTCACATTAACGTTGGAATAGACTATATGTTGACAGAGAGAGGACATTGCACATTGAGACTGTAGGGCTTTTCTAAGGCTGGTGGCATTGGGACATGACGACAAGTGTGTATCTGTGCGCGCGCGCGTGTGTGTGTGTGTGTGTGTGTGTGTGTGTGTGTGCACGTGTATTGAAGGGGAGGGTTGCCTGTGGAGCAGAGCATGTGGATGCCCACCCACTCAGCAGCCTCGCGGCCCTCGTCATTTCGCATCAATCCACAGCCCCTCAATATAAATAGGACAGGTGTCCTAAAGCTATGCAGTACTAAGAGAGGCAATGGCATTATGCATCGACCCTGGGCCCCTCAGCTTGAAATATGACTACACCAGCCTGTTGTAATGGCCATTTCACTCTAACTTGCACACCACTCTGTTAACATGGCACTATTTTGGCAGTTAGTAGACATGAAATTAATGTATCACTCGGTACTGCCTACAATAATACAAGGTAAGTGACATCAAGTAACTACGAAAACCAACTTCCAATTTTATATTTGAAACAAATAAAAGTGTTCTTCCAAGAATGTCTTACTCTTTTTTCTGGTTTCCTGTGCTGTTACCGGAGCTGTCACATACTGTATACAATTAACTAACTTCTTTACAGTACTGAGTTGCACTTTCATGTTCATTGTGGGACGTTCATGTCCATCAGCACCTCAAACTTCAAGCGAAGCATGCTGGGGAAAAAATGTCAGCACTATTCATGGATAGAGTTAATGCATATGCAGCTGGGACACAGAGTCTGTCTGTTTTGGTCCAATTTGAAACACATGCAAAACACTGTTAGCGCAGAAGCACAAAAGTAGGAAGTACTGAGCATGGTGCACCAACTTATCAGTGTGGTTTCACAATTGTTTAAGGGTGTTTGATGAAAGTTAGTTTGAATTGTGTCTGTAGAAAGTACAAAGTGAGCTAAATATGTGAGCAAATGTATCTGGGCTGCAAGGAACTGAAGGTGGTGCACAAAAATAGAGAGTACAGTTCCACACGGTAGCTTCCCTGTGGCGTCACAGAAGCTTCACACTTCATTACTGCAAGGCCAGCGACGTGTGAAGCCATTATGTTGGAGCAGTGGGAAGGGGAGCGTGTGTGTGTGTGTGTGTGTGTGTGTGTGTTGGAGGTGTTGGGGGGGGGTAACTAATAAAACCCTTTGCTCAAAGTGTTTTCTGGAAGCAGGATCAAGCCATTCACATGGAAACATTGTTTAATATATTCAAACAGCTGGGAGGTGTTGTCTGTTGTCCCAGTGTCAAATGAAAGAGGACGAACAAACAGCTGGCAGGGCATTTTCTTGCTCCACAGCTCTGCTTACAACTATACTCTAACAAACGGAGTCTGATGCACATGCATGGAGCAATTTGCAATGAATCACATACTAAATAAGCTCCAAACTACTGTCTACTAAATCCAAGACTCAGCTGTATCCTCTGTCTCTACCATAAGAGAGGAGTAAACAAATCTGTGTCCTCTACCACCATCCAGAGGCCAAAAGCAGAATGTCACACTTGTTTATGCTATTCTTGATAGCAACACATCTGTATTTCATCTGTGCCTCCTTTTGCCCAGGAAAGGACCCCAGTAATGCAAAAATTGTAAATTTTTGATCAAAATTAATGTAACCTTAAGCAATCATACTTATGTCTCACTCAACCTCAGTGCAAATGATGCATTGCAACAACCTTCTTAAAGTTTTACAATCATACAAATTAATCAAAGAAGTCATACTCTTACTTAGATGGTGGAAACAAATAGTTTTCCAGTATTTTGATATGTTGTGATAATGATTATGTTCTGCCAAAGGCTGTTTGACTGCCAGGCCAGCCGCCCACTGAATTTAAAAAGAATAGCTGATTGCATGGAAATCAGCATTTCAATTAGACCAGCACTGGCATGCCTGCAGTGATCAAAGTCCACGAGTGAGTGCACAAGTACTTCTGTAAACTGTGGGACAATCAAACATTAATTTTCAATCAAGGACTCTGGGATTCGTGGCCGTATCCCAGGGAACATACTGTATGTGACTGCCAATGCTGAGCATTTAGCACTGATTGAAATTTTGGCTTCCGAAATTAATTCAACAAGCCAGGATGGCAGCATGACAAAGATATCACAGTCATTTTCATTCAAATGGACAGTTGACAGGTGATTTGGTAAGAGGGAGAGGTGATCACAGAGGATGGGGAGGAGCCAGAGGGAGAGAAAAATACACAAGATGCCTGTGAGGATATCACAGTGGTCTACCTCAAGGGAAAATATTAGACATGAGGTGGATGGAAAGGAGCATTTGGATGGCTGACATTACATTTTGGTTTTCACAAATACAGGAGTCCCAAATTTACATTAATTTGTTGTATTGGGGAATTTCTTCTTTATTAATCAATACCAGCTTTCATTTTCAATGTTATTTGACAGGGAATATAGGTTATTAAGCTGTATAAAACTACAGTAGTGGGAATTTAACTCCTATTGAGGGACTGTAGTCTCAATGAGAATTGATACAGAAATACACTTTTGAAACATGCCGTTTTGAGTGAGTTGCCTTTCACGAGAAAAATAAAATAAAATGAGTAGCATAATGCATAAACTGATCTAATGGCTGTAGAAATCAATGTTTCAGAAATGCCAGCTATTAAGAAGAACTGTATATTGACATGTATTGTTAACTAAACTGGGTCAAAACACGTCACTCACAGAGCATCTGTGAGTGATGAATGGGACTTTTTAGTCTATAGCAAGCTCCTCTTCTACCTTCTTTGTGTTGCCACTTGACAGCTACAAATACTTTGTTAATCCTTGCAGCTGATTTCTTACTGCAAACTGACTGCCAACATGTTTCAGTTACCTGGACCTGGTCGGTTACCTCTTCGGAAAAGCTAACACGTGCAGCTTTCTTCGCTTTTTCCACAGGCAATAACAAAGGCCAGCCGTGTGCCACGGAAGGACCCCAAAGGGCCAAAATGGCTGCGCCCGTGTCAGACGCCGGCGAGTTTGGAAGCTGGCTTAATGATCGTCTAGACTCTTTAGAAGTGGATCGTGATGTGTATGGGGCGTACATTTTAGGGGTCCTTCAAGAAGAGGAGAGTGACGAGGAAAAAGAAGAAACGCTTCAAGGAATTTTATCCGCATTTCTGGTGAATATTCGTAGCGGCATGTCCCGCTCAGCCACCGAGGCTGTGTTTTTTCATGTGTTGCTGTCTGTCTTGAGTGCCGGGCGGTACCAAGTGACAGCGCTGATGTCTGTCCTGTGTAGTTATACTGAAAGTGTTGCTGTGTACTGAAATGTCTTACCTTTTATGTGTTCATTTAGGATAAGCTGCCATGGTGAGCTTAGGCTGTTTTACCAGCTGTTAGTCTGTTATTAGCTTAACAGGGAATAGCAATTTAATTTTGAACTTGCATAACGCAAAAACTGTTGATGTGGTGTTTAATATCCTCCTAATGAAATTTTGGCAGTCATGCTGAATATTGTCTCTGTATCAGCCACTGGTAGACAAACCAGATATGGTTTCCCAGTACCACTGTATGCATTGTGTACTGGTTGTGAATGGATCCAGTGGGCGCTGTCCAGTAGGGGCTTATCTGTAAACAGGCTGTGTTGATGCATGGGCATTAATTATCTGGTTGGATAGTCAGCTGCTGAGTATATAAAGTGAGCTGTTCCTTGTCCTTTGTGTGCAGGATGAGGACACCGTGGAAGATGTCTGTAAACAGATCATCAAGCAGTGGACAGAGTGCCGCAGCCAATCAGCTGCTAAAAGAGATGCTGATGATGGTATTTATGCAACTTCAATTCATCCACATTCCCAATCTCATTGAAATATAAGATTTTTTTTTCTCAAATTTCAGTAGCTCTTAGGGAACCAGTTCTCAAGGTTCGCAGCACCTTGGCAAATCTTGCAGAACATCCACATGCAGTACTGTACAGTTATCCATCCATCGTATAAGAATTTATATAAGCATTTCAAAAGGCAGCAGTCCAAAGTCAAGCCAGCAGGCTCATCAACTCATTTAAATCTTGACTAAACAGCAAAGACAGCTTGCTACTGAGTCTGTCCTCAATACCAGTAAACATACACAGGGATTAGCTCTTTACGTTTTAAATCATTTGGAGCAGAGTGCAAGACACTTTTGTCTTGGGAAGAGATTAGCATTTCCTGAAAAAACTAAACAGAAATAGTTTCTGAAAGTTTTTACAGTCTTAAGAAGTGTTTATGCCAAAAAGTAATTTCTACTGAGTTTGTTTTGTCAGTGTTATTACTGGGAAGAGATTGTTTACCGTGTACATAACCATAAGGATGTGTATACTGTCTGGAGCCTCAAGCTCAGATGGGTGCCCTCGTGGCTCCTTCTGTTAATGTACCTTCATAATGACGGTGAAAAGCAGGCACTTTTACTGCAAGTAAAGGTACTAAATGTTGTTGTGGTTTATTTACAGTTTGGCTGTGTTCTGTCATTCCTTTTCTGTAGCTGAGGTCCAGGCCATCGCCAGTATGATCGAAAAACAAGCTCAGATTGTGGTGAAACACAAAGAAGTGTCAGAGGAGTCAAAGAAAAGGAAAGAAGCCCTCCTTGCTCAATATGCTAATGTAACGGACGAAGAGGAATATCCTTGATTTTGCTAATTGTGATGACAGTAATGCTAGCATGGTCCATAATGTTTAACTTCAATTGCCAATGTTTCTTTGGTGTCCATTAACATATTCATAAGAGAGCAAGTATTTTATGTTGTCTCATCCAGTGAATGTTTCCTTCAGACACATCCAGTCATGATCCTAAGTTAAGGTGTAAGTTTTTTCCTTGACAAGAGCACTGAAGCTGAAGAAGAGGAACCAACAAGTGGAAATACCTTTACTGGAAATGATAAATGTATCCTTTATAAAGCTGTTTACGATCAGAGGCTATTTAAAATCACATGGAATTCAGTGTTACTTATTGCAATACGAATATATAATGCAATAGTTGCATAACCCTCACTACACAATACACTGTTACTATCATTTACATTAATATGTAGTAAAGATAAATTGGCAGAGTACTGTTGCTTTCATCCTGCTGTCCTTTACTGAAAGTGTCAGCCCTGTTTAAGAACACAAACGTGGAAGAGGTGCTGAACAGACAAAAGCAAAAGCGGGACCAGGCTCGCGAAGATGCTCAGAAGAAGAAGGAAGGGGACAAGATGCAGCGGGAGAAGGACAAACTAGCCAAACAAGACAGAAAAGAGAAGGAGAAGAAGCGTACACAAAAAGGTGAACGCAAAAGATAAAACCAAGAGACAGGACACTTTGTATGTGGAAGAAGGTTTTGTTACAAGACAAAAATGAAAAACAGTCATTGCCTCTTTTTTAGCTAAACCTCATTGGCACTTTCAGTATGTGAACATGTCTTCATCAGACCCTCCTTGTTAATTACTTTCTGCAACTCGTCCCATGTGTAAAGAACAATGTACTGGATGTTGTGCAGGTCCAAAATCAAGATTTCTTTTTTATTGGATACGGATACAAGCAGATACAGAAAAATGTTGTCTAGGAATAAAGCTCCAAATCTTTATATGGTGATAATTGTGATCAAGTCAGTCTTATGTCATTAATCAAAAAAAAATATTGCTCAAGTCTCTGCCAATATGTTGTTTCAGCGAAATATGCTGTGGCTAAGCTTTGTCAGTTACCTCTGAAATTATCGAGTATACAACCTGAACCACAAATTGGATTGATCATGGTAAAAATGGAGGAATGCTTGTAAAGCAATTCAGTCCTGTTTATTATCCTGTTTCAGTGCTTTAGGTTTTAGTTTTACCATCTATGCATTTTGTCTGAGAATAATTACAAAGGAGAGGTTGCTAAATTATACCTCAAATATATCATGTACCATAATCTGAATGTTTATTATGAGGTTCATCATCTTTTTAAATTAATAAAAAAAAAAAAAAAACATTTTCAGCAATTTGGATTGCTTTATTTTTAAATTTTCCATTTACAGAACAAGTAACAAGAAAAAGAAAAACCCCCAACATGAACAGGATACAAGCTTTGGTCCCTAGCTGACAAACTGTCACACTGATCATCAAAGATTAAACTGCATCCAGAGAATTATTTTTATAACGTAGCTATGTTACATTTCACTGATGGGAATGATATTTATTAAAATTATGGTTCTAATGTAAAATGTGATTGATACATTTAAATTTAAAACTAACATTTTTTCAGAAGTTTTAGTTCAGTTCAAACTTCACCAAATTGCAGATAGATGAAACTTTTT
The DNA here is from genome assembly GCA_002120245.1 of Maccullochella peelii. Taxonomy (NCBI): domain Eukaryota; kingdom Metazoa; phylum Chordata; class Actinopteri; order Centrarchiformes; family Percichthyidae; genus Maccullochella; species Maccullochella peelii. The sequence continues at coordinate 11,226 of LKNJ01001464.1, forward strand.
TTTCTGATTACAGCATGTTAAGGTTACATAAACTGAAGCTGCAGAAATGAACTGGAACATTTTAGAAAATATTTCAATATTTAGCATGTTCATTTTAAACTACAGCCTTTATGATTGAATTTTTGCTTGGGAATACCCAGAACTGAGGTTCCATTACATTCCAATAAATAAGTAAAAATGAAAAATTCACTGAAATCTTCCACATAAATAGTGCCTTTAAATACAACGGTGATAGAGCAAGATTCAAGGTCATTTGGAACTGACACTAATTAAATGAAATAAAGTTAAGATGCTGCAGGATAATTACATTTCATGCAATTCCTATATAACACAAGTTACTACTGGGAGCCAAAAAGTGCAGCCTTCACAAATCTTCAAATTGCTCAGCTCATATTCTGCAGTGATCACTGTGTTGCAGGTAAAATGTCACTATAGACTTGCAGGTAACAAGTTTTTTACATTAACCTATTGCCTATGGGAAATTTATAATCTTGGCATTCTGCAGTGGTTTTAATTTAATCAAGATCTGCTTGTTGCCAGCTAAATCATAACTTAAAAGAGTATCCCTCAAATGGAGAGGAGCACCTCTCTCTGTGTGTGGCCTCCCTGTTAACATGGTGGTCCTGCCTATTGACAGGTTTTGGGAGTGTCATCTGTAGAGCACACCACAGGGCTGTGCGGAGCTTCCTCGTGGTAGCAGCTAGGTCCTTCAGTGCAATGACCAACAACAGGGTGTCTATGAAACAGAAGCAAGTTAGGACCGGCAGCATTTGAGAGAGAGAAACATATGCCTGCCACTGCAATAGGAGTTACCTCTGTCCTCTGTGAAATGAGCTCTCTGCCGCTGGTGTTTGGACATGGTGGCAATCTCCTCCTTGCGTCTTGCCTGGGTGATGCAAATAGCCATATGATGCCTGTTCAGTGCTGTGTGGATGTTCATATGGAGGGAAATGTTGTGCAGACACTCCATTCTATCCAGAAGGCTTGTCACCTGCAACACACCAACATAGCCAACCTTTATATTCCCCCCTCAGTCTTAGAAATTGATTTCTTAATATGACATCCTACATACGTTGCTACAACAAAACAGTAGCAATATTTACTTTGTGGAGTATGTATGTTTTATCTGTGTGTGCTTTTTTAAAATTGAAAATTCAATTAATATTCCAAAACAAGGGTATATAAAATATATATTAAAATTAAAAATAATGGAAAATATTTATTTTTTAAAAATTTAATGAACAAAATTTACAACCAAAAACACAAAGTTGGGTCGTGTTAGTTTGCATGCCAATTAGTGGTATTTTTAGACTGTGACACAGTGCTTATTAATGAGCCATCACACAAACATTACTGCACAGAAATAGTTAATTTATCAACAAGACATTCCAAAACGGTTTGCCTTATTGAGGTCTTAGATGCTGTACTTTGTATGTAAGTAGGGTTTTTATTCAGGGCCCAAACTATGGAAATTTAAACAAACCTCCAGGAAACAGCATTAAAGGGAAGTAGCTTTCTCTTGATAGAACTCATGGGTGTGCAAAATAAAGCCACACATACCATAATAAGGCTGTTGTTACAAAATTCACCTGGAGATGGCAGTATGGAAGCAATTAATTCAGGGGTCTCACCCTTGCTTGTTCTCTCATCTGATTAACAATGAGTTGGTCGACTCTTGTTGGGTTTGGTGAGGTTTTGGGTAGGTTAGTGTTGGTCACCGCTGCAGTCCTCTTCCCAACAAATGTCTTGGCAAGGATGACTTCTGTCTAAAATAGAAAACAAGTGAGAAAATGTCAACCTAACACTTGCACAACAGCAACAAAATTTATATATATTTTTTTTTAATTCAGGCTAATAAACAATCCCATAGCTAACAAAAGTGAAAATATATGTTATAATGTGCAGTGCTCATCTGGACATAAATGTGACGACGAATTAATATTTGTATCTCTTGCAGACACAGTGGTCAGCCTATATCATCTCTTTTCACATTTATTGACTGGTAGAGGCCATAAAGACACTGTCAATTACTTAGTATTGATATAAATTTTGTATATATGTGAGTGTGTCTATGTAAAAATCATTACTCAAACTACTAAAAAAGGGGGAACAATAAATATCTGCAAATATTCAGGCACATGAGAATCTAAAAATACAATACATTTTCCACTGATCCCAAGCTAATATTGAATATTTTCCAATACCTGTCCCAAACTAATATTAATATTTTTCTTTCCACCGTAGGGAAACTGTACAGTGTACACGGACCACATTAAAAGTAGTAGACCTAAAGCTGGTAGATATATTTGACAGCTGAATATCTATATAATAAAGTGTGATGTTTTGATAACAAATGACAGGAAATAAAGCTTACTCTGTACAGTCAATATTGTTCAGTTAAAAAAATATTCATTGGCTGTGATACCAATCTTGAAAATCACCCCCTCTAACTAGACACACAAGCAGATTTCAAAAGCATACCCTCTTTCTCTCCTTCTCCAAACACCTCCACTGCTCATAGCACTCGTCAAGGTAGAAGTAAAGCTGGATCACAGGTTCTCCTTGAGTCATCACCATTGAAGTTGTCATGGCTGGGGCCATGCCATGATAAGTGCTCTCTCCTCTGTGGGTCATCATGTCACTGACATAGGAGTTGAAAGCTGCACACTCATTGGCTGACATCATATCACCCACGTCCATGCCAGGAACCCCACTTCCATAGGGCAGTGTGGATCTAGGGATGAAGTTAGAGGAGTTGATGGGCACGCTGGAGTGCCTTCTGGGGTCATTTACAGGATACATGAGAGGCATCAGCTGCTGTGTATTCCCTGCACTGACCATGGCAGTTTCTCCATCAAATCTCTGAGACTTCATGCTCCCTAGATGGTCAAAGTACAGGTTTTGTGAGAGGGCCTGTTTCTTATCTCCCTCTCTCATGTTAGTGTTTGTTAGGGGTCGTGTAGAGAAGCCTTCTCCCAGAAATCCAGACATATGCATCCTCATCTTTTCCTTCTGTAGCTGTGGCTTGATCTTGCTCTGTATCTGGCCCTGCTGGATGTGATGCTTTGAATACTGGTTCATGCTCATGTTAATGGGGAGTGAAGCGTTCTCTTTGTGCATGGTCATCTTGCCTTGGTATTGGTTTGGGAGGTTTAAAGATGCAGAGAATGGCTTTGGTTGCTGAAAGTACTCTGTGTTTTGAGGGATGAAACCAGGTAGATCTTGAAAGGCATCACGCTTAAATGTTTGTTTCCTCACTCCTCCATTTCTTTCCATCTGCACTGTCCCAAATTCTCCCACCAGCTGTTTTTGGGTCCACATTGCAGGACTGGTGATTTTCCATTGTTCAACCATTCTTTCTTCATGCTTCATGCCCACTGTCTGCTTGTGCATGTTTGGAAAGTCTCCACGATATAAGCTATCATGCTCACCAGCCATGAGCGGCTGAAAACTGTTGACCAATTGATTAATGTCTTGTGGCACATACTGCTCATTACTGATGGGCTTTGCGCTGCTCTGGATGTAGTGGTCTTCATAATAAGGATGAAAGCATGGGCTGTTCATTTCTCTTTGAGGTCTAAAGACATCACTAAGGTCAGGGATATTATTCATAGGCTGACTATCCCCTCTGTCTATATCAGTTGATGTGTTGTCATATTTGCTTTGTTGTATCTGTGACAGGTAGGTGTTTGCTATGTTGGGTATTGGTAGACCTGGTGGCAGTTTCTGAGGACGGAAGGCATAGCTGTCCCTGTCTCCGTTAGGCAAATTGAAAAGCCATTGTTGATTGGTAGCAAGGCCATTGGACTGCTGATAAATCTCTTCAACATCTTTGTCCATTGACTGTCCCTGCGCTTTACTTAAAGCCTCACAGGATACATAGTTTGGAGGAGAGGTAGGGTTATGTTGCATTTTAGCCTCTGATTGAAAATACTGTAGCAGTTCTTCTTTCAATGTCTTCGGAGACCAGACGGGATTACATGTAGGTAGACTCCTAAAAGAAGAATAGAGGACTTCCTTTAATGTTAGTGTCTATAAAACTAATACAACATATATGAAATATGCATATACATTTTTATTTAAAAATATCATATTTTTGGATGTTCAACTCTGTGGTGTCACAGCCATAAATCATACAATACATACTGTAATACAGTGGAAACTGCTTATAGTGATTACGCTTACAGTGATCACCAGCTAATATGGATCAAAAAGCTTGGGACAGAATCATTCCTGTACAAATGCTGTTTAAATAATTAGCTTATAATAATCAAGTAGTCCGTTAAAGTGTTCATTTTGGGTCTCTTCGTACATGACAACATATGGAAAATAACATTTTTAAACTACGGTAATTCTATTTTTTTTTTTTTTAAACTTTACTCCCAAGATACTTTGCCTCACGATAACCCGTCTGCTTCCGGCTGGCTACCTGAGGCTGGTGCTGCATGCACATTGAAATCAGGACGGGAAAAAGTAAGTCATTTTCTCTCAGTGAAAAACGTAGTCCCCTCAAAGCTTATCACAAACTGCCAAAAACGAGCCAACGAGATGCAGCAGCGAAACTTGGATGTTCCTTAGGTCCCTTAAGTACTACACTAAGTACAGTAATTTAATTTGTGCAGTATTTTGAAAAGCTTTTGAAACAGTCAATAAAATTCAGCAAATAGTGAATCTGTGTTTCATTACTTGTCATGTAATTAATATACAATGTCAATTAAAAATTGGTAACAATTATCATCAGCTTATAGCTAATTTGACCTGGACAGACATGATCACTATGAGAGGTTTCCACTTTATATACCAAACCCTGCAATGTGAAAACCTTAACATACTGTTCACTGTAGTAGCTGTCTTGTGAATCTGCTTCATCCAAAATATTTGACACTAGACCCTGTAGATCAGTCTCCCCATCACAATCAGGATTATCAGTGGGTTTCCTTCAAGGAAAAGAAAACACATCAGAAGAATTGCACTCTAACTTTTCATTTTTTTCGGTGAAAACATTCATTTAACAGTATGGCTGACAACTTTCTTAGTTTTTCTTCCACAATAAGACTTGCACCCAGTACATTTAACTACCTCTGAATAACAGAATACATTTATTTTGATTGGACAGAACAGTGGTATAATTGCCTAACGCTACTGAACTACATTTGGGATGGTGGACAGATGAATAATCACACACTTATCCTGAACATAGTTAAAAGTGAATACCTGCTTTTAATGCTGCTCTGGGCATAACTGTTAAGGTTATATGGATCATCAGCATTGTGAGACCAGGGCACGTAGGATGCTGTGTCCTGTTCCTGCAGTGAGACACTGGGGAGGGAAACGAAGGGCAATGCCACGCTACCATTGTTTCCACCACCTACGTTTACACTGGCCTGAAAAGAGAGAAGCAAAAGTTAATCAATCTGAAGCTCACCTGAAAAAAAAAACTTTACTGCTGTATTTTTCTTCCTCACACAAAGCTGATCAATGCTAATTACAAAACTTGTTGAAACAATTGTAGGTGCCACAGAAGCTGCAAACAATTTAAGAATACTGCTGAAACAGAATGTAAAAACACAAATAAGACAATTAACGCTGAAATTATTAGTTCATTAATCAATTAGTTGATTGATAGGTAATGAATTTCCAACTATTTTGATAATAAAACAATATATTTCAGGCATGCAAACTGGTAAGGAGTGAAAATGGTGAGAATGATGCATGAGCAAAAAAGTTACTTAAAGCTCATTTCTGATGACTGCTGGTCACAAGATATGATAGTTTAAAAACTAGGAAAAAAATCCTTAAAACTCAATTTTGTCCCGTTTTCTTATTCTTTTGATAACAGCTAGCTCGTTTTTTATCGTCTGCTGCAAGGAGAGGGAGATTGCGACTTAAATCCAGGTTGCTGCCACAGTTATCCGTAAATGAGCCTAAAATCTATTTTGGCTTAAGCTAACGTTAGCCAACAACGCTAGGTAGTTTATCTAGCTATCAAGTTACCATATTGGTAACATTACTGTATCTAACAGGATAGTAACAAATAACAATGTTAGCTAGCTTGCTAACAATTCTTGTTTCCTCCAATTTGATATTTTACCCCAGGCTTTCTTTTCAGTTTACTTATCTAGCTCTCATAATATTTTTGGGGGTATGACTGTTGGTCAGACAAAACAAGCAATTTTCAAGACATCACTTTGGGTGTTTAGAAAATGTGACCTTCACTGTTTGCTGACATTTCACAGGCCATAATGGAGAAAATAATCGACAGATTAATCGATAATGACGATAATCGTTCGTTCTAACTTAAGAGATAATAATCAAACTTACCTGATGCTGGTATGTGGGAAAGAGTGAATTTGCACCTGTGCCCTGATGTCCGTCAAATGCCATTCTGAACTCCCTTGAAGTTGGACCTGATTTTTTACTTCATTACTGGTCTGGCAAAACACAAGGTACTCATTGTTAATATTTGATATAACCTTACATGACAGAGATTTGAGATCACATGCAAATTATTAGCTAGCTAACTGCTATTTCAGAGAAAGCAAATCAACTACCTAATTTAGCCGTTGACGTTAGTGGATTAAGCTAGCAAGCTGTCGATGCTGCCTTGGCTAATTTGGACTAAACTTTCGCCAATATTACAACTGCTTCCCTGTCAGTCAAATGTGGCTAACTTCGCCTAAACAAACCAAGTTATATGAGCAAAACACAGAACTAACCTACCTGCGCAAATTAACTAACGGGAACTTTTGGAGTTTAACAGTTTTCTCCACAGTCAGTACATCCCGTGCTCCTCGTGCCCCACAGAGGGTCGATATGCCCCACGCTACCTGAGCGCACATTGGCTAAGCCTGAAGAATTCTTTGGTCCAATTGACATCAAGCAGGAGATCCAAGAGCATAGCAACATCTGGCGTCATACCTCTCGCCTGAAGTAGAATCGTTTATCGTGGTATTTTGCATAAATTCAAAAAAAATTAACATATGACTTTATTGTATTATGCAGATGATGATGAACAGCATGAATACTATGCTGTACTTTCCTAAGGTCTTGCCTAATATACATTTAGCATATAATTACATCTTTTTTTAAATGTATTTATTGACGTTGCATTGTAATAATTGCATTATTTGCAGTTTTTTGTATATTTGTATTCAATTCAGTTCTGTTTAGCTTTTTTCACCTCAGTTTAATTGAAGTAGATTCAGTTAAGATCAAATGTATTTCAATTAAATTTAATCCAAGAGTTATTTACAAAGTACATTTTACCATGACAGCTCCCCAAAACTGAAGCCAAAACATCTCGATCGCCCCCTAGTGGCTGGCCGCAGTATAGGTTATAACCCCCCCCCCCTCCAAAATAAGAAATCTAAGTACACGTCAAATCAAATTTTCCCAATTTTTCTGATAAGTTTGGTTTTAATTAATTATTTGATATATAAAAAGTTATAAAGGCACCTGCAGACTACTTTTCGGGAATTGTAGGTAGAGTAGGGACGTCGAGAGGATATGTAACTTTCCATAACCGTCATTGTCTGTTTCAAACCAGTCTATGCTACATACATAGGCCTACATTGACAGATTGATTGATTTTCATTGTCAAATTTTGATGTGGAATATGACCATGGGCAAGGACATTAAAGTACAGTAGATGGGGAGGGTCTACCTCCTCCTCCTCCTGCTCCTCCTCCTATGGACATAATTACTTCCAAGGGGAACTTGAAAGTCTAGTTGGGCCTCGCAATCTAGCTGCTGAGTCAAGTGTGACAACATTAGCAAAAATACGACCAGTAGACCTACACAAGCGACATTACCTTCAAAATAAAAGCATACACTTGGCGTACACAAAACTTATCATTGCCTTTTATTAAAATTGGATAAAATCAATGGCGCCCACTTTTAATCTACATGATTATGGTGCTGTATTTAATTTGTTCTGTGATGTATCATATTAGTACAATATGGATGGATAAATGCAACTATTAATACTACTACTAATAATAATAATAATAATAATTATTATTATTATTATTATTATTATATAGGCTTTAAAACTGAAATAACTATAACTAACTTTAGTGTTAGCATAAGTTAACATAAGTTTTAGTTTTGGTAAACTTCAAAAACCCATTAACTATTCGTCAGACTCTTGATGAAAAATAAATATTAGTCGTTTATTATATTAAATATTTGTGTTAAGTTGGTACCTTGGCATAAAATGCTAACTCAATTGGGATTTTATTTTGAAAGCTGTTACCGGATGTGATGTTTGTTTTTGTGGCTGCCTTGACTATGGTGAGGGAATCGGAGTTGTGGAAAAGAAAAAAGTCAGCAAGCAGCGTTCAAAGCGGAGACTAGGCACTAAGAGAGCAGACTTCAGGTCTTCACCGCCAGAGTTTTTCCCTTTAGTAAGTTACTCTCGCTCAAGAACTGCTTGCAGAATCGGGCTAAAGTTGTGTTAAACTTGTGAAGATGGATTTGTGGAGGACCTCTGTTGCATTCCTGCTGCCTCTGCTGATATCAGCCCAGTATCAAGGGGACAACGGAATAGTCGTCCCGGAGCATGGATTTTGTCAGCCGATTTCAATACCTCTGTGCACTGACATAGCCTATAACGAAACCATCATGCCAAACTTAGTCGGCCATTACAACCAGGAGGACGCCGGGCTCGAGGTGCACCAGTTTTACCCTCTTGTAAAGGTACAGTGCTCGCCGGAGTTGAAATTCTTCCTTTGCTCCATGTATGCGCCTGTGTGCACAGTTTTGGAGAAGGCAATTCCTCCCTGCAGGTCAATCTGCGAGAAAGCCAAGCAGGGCTGCGAGGCTCTCATGAACAAGTTCGGCTTTCAGTGGCCGGACCGACTGCGCTGCGAGAACTTCCCTGTCCAGGGAGACGGACAACTCTGTGTGGGCCAAAACGATTCCTCCGCCGCCACCGTCCCACCCATCATTCCTCCACCGGGGACCCAGGACCTCTCTATGGTCTCCACACATGAGTGGCCTTTTCGTTGCCCGTCTGTTCTCAAAGTACCCCCATATGTGAATTACCAGTTTTTAGATGAGAAGGATTGTGCAGCTCCCTGTGAGCCATCAAGGAGCGGTGGGAGCATGTTTTTCAGTGACAAAGAGATTCATTCCTCCCGCATATGGATTCTGGTTTGGTCTGTGCTTTGTTGTGCATCTACATTATTCACAGTAACCACCTATTTAGTTGACATGCAGCGCTTCAGATACCCTGAGCGACCTATCATCTTCCTGTCTGGCTGCTACACAATGGTCTCCATAGCCTACATAGCTGGCTACTTTCTGGGGAATAGAGTGGTGTGCAATGACAGCTTCAGCCCAGATGGCTATAAAACCATCGTCCAAGGCACCAAAAAGGAAGGTTGCACCATCCTCTTCATGATGCTCTATTTCTTCAGCATGGCCAGCTCCATCTGGTGGGTCATCCTGTCTCTCACCTGGTTCCTGGCAGCAGGTATGAAGTGGGGCCATGAGGCTATCGAGGCCAACTCTCAGTATTTTCACCTGGCAGCCTGGGCAGTGCCGGCCATCAAGACCATTACCATCCTGGCCATCGGGCAGATCGAGGGTGATGTGCTCAGCGGTGTCTGCTTCGTCAGTCTCAGCAACCTGGACCCTCTACGAGGCTTTGTGTTGGCCCCTCTCTTCATTTATCTCTTCATCGGGACCTCCTTCTTGCTGGCCGGTTTTGTGTCACTGTTCCGAATCCGAACCATCATGAAACACGATGGCACCAAGACAGAGAAGCTGGAGCGACTGATGGTGCGGATTGGGGTATTCAGCGTGCTCTACACTGTCCCTGCCACCATTGTTATTGCCTGTTTCTTCTATGAGCAGGCCTTCCGCCCCCACTGGGAACGTAGCTGGGTCAACCATAACTGCAGGGCCTTGGCCATCCCCTGCCCTATGCAGACCGGGCCCCGCATGACTCCAGACTTCACTGTCTACATGATCAAGTACCTGATGACATTGATAGTGGGTATCACCTCCGGTTTCTGGATCTGGTCTGGAAAGACTCTCCACTCCTGGCAGAAGTTCTACAGTAGGCTGACAAATGGCAAACATGGAGAGACCACTGTGTAGAATAAAGGGACATCAAAATGTAGCTGGGACTAATGTTTACTATTGTATTATTACCGGTCTCTCATGTGATAGGTAAGTAGCACAGTGTATACAGCGTTTGTATTCGCCTCAGCTTTATAGCCACACGTGCATGCCAAACTGAGGGTTAGGATTTGACAAAAGGGCAAGCTGGATAAACAAGGACTGAACCTGACTGTCTGAACAAATAACAAGCATGGCTATGGATGCCATGTGCTGAAATGCTCTCCTCCCCCTCTCTGGCTCTTTTCTTAAAGCCACCATAAACTCAAAGGGAGTGATGATCCTGCAGCCAAGATCATTGAGAGCAGGGAAATGAGTGGTGGAAGAAGGCAATTTATTCTCTCAGTAAACATTTCATAAATCAAATTGTAAATAGTATTTGTAAAAACATGAAATTATATATCTGTATTTAAAGAAAGTAAATACTTTTCCTTATCTGCAAGTGTACCTGCTTTACTTTGCACTGTAATAATGCCACATACCGTAGATCTAGTCATGTTCCTTTTTGATTAATTGCTGGTTATAAATTACATTTTTTATGGATTAAAAGAATGACTACATTTGAGTCTGTTGGATGATATTCAAGAAGCTTTTTCGGTTTAGCCCGCTGTGCCGCCACTCCTCTTTAACCAAAAACATGTGCTGATGCTCTGCAAAATGTGCAGATATCATCAAATAACTATAAATCAAATGCTTGATTTTAAATTCCTAGTTCAAGGTCAAAACAGTATTGAGTGTTTTTCTTTCATTTGTTTCCATTCCCTATGTTCAGTATTCTTTAATGATTAAATAATGTCTTGATAACAAGGTATTTTCTTTAATAAAAGAGCAGCCATGTTGTTTTCTCAAGGGGGTGAGGGTTGTGTCACACCTGAACATCTGTTGCTTCAGACTGGCAGGCAACAGTAGAAGATGATTGGAATTCTTAACCCTTGTGCCTCACTTTAAAAAAGTTCCTCTGAGGTCGTTAGAGGACAAAAATGTCCGCATCAGAAACTGCCAAAAATATTATATATTAATATTATTTTCCACTAGCACTGATTTAAATATTTTAACCAACATCAGTTCTGATGTCACTGTTGTTTTTTATAAAATAAAAACAAAAACTGAATTACTTTCTGTATACTAAATGCTGGGGGGGGGGGGTTATATTTTATTTTTCACAGTCTAGGTATGTCAATGATTAGCAACAACATTGGTTTTGAAGCATTTTTATTTTTTGTACATTTTTATTAAATGTGTCAGATTTTTAAAAAAAAGTTTCTTTGAGGTCGTTAGAGACAGGATCAGGTATAATATATTCTATTGAGTTTGAAGGCCTGTGTGTGTGTGAGAGAGAGAGAGGGTGGGAGACAGTTGCATACATTGCCTCATTGGCCTGCAGAGCTCCAAAATACAGCAGCAATGTCCCTAGTGGAAACCAGGAAAATACCGTGTATTTGCCCCATAGGGCAAACATGGGAAAATGGCTCAATTTGGTGGAAAACAGTAAAAACTACAATTTTGAAGCCAGGGATCTAGATTGAAAGCCTGATAGAATGCATGGTTTTATGCTGTAATGGTTGTGGGATCAAAAATTGCTGTTTTAATGGGGACATTTTTGTCTGTATGAGTATGTATTTTGATTACACTGTTTATTATAGACTTATTAGAACTGAGGTTGAAATTCCAAAATTCTAAAGAAAATCTACACACTTGCCAAAATTCATGCCATATGCATTAACACAGCCAAAATGATAGCAAAATCAAAAGTTAAAAAGCCAAACATGTCCCTAGTGAGGCACAAGGGTTAATGGAAATTAGCTTCTTACACAAGACTGTAGCCTACTGGGAAATACAAGGAATGAGTTTATACTTAGACTGTCAATTGAACACACCCCTCCTGTTAATTACTTATCACCCAAATTGTCAGTATATTCTGAAATATTTCACATCTACGTGTTTTGTGTCTGAGAAACGGGTGCCAACCAGTAAGAATGTGGCAGAGGGCTTCTTCACACATCTACACCAACATCACCTTCAAGTGCTAAACAAAACAAGAAACCTTTTTTTTTTTGCCTGTTGTTAGAGAGGACTTGGTTAAATCAACAGGAGTCATCTGGCAAGAAAGTCTGCTGTTGTATAGGTGTGAAAATGTTCCTGCCTGCCTGTTTGGTGAAGGGAAAACAAGGTGTTCATCTTTGTTGTAGTGTTACTTCTCTGGAGCGCCTAGCTCTGTGCCAAGTTGGAATCCCCCCAACCATGCATGGCTGAAACTGAGCCTTCTCTGCGGTGATGTCATGAAGTAGATGGGTGTGTTGGAGAAAGCTGATCCTCTTGCCCCAGAGCAGAGGCTCTGGGCTAGAAGCAGGCTTTTGAGAATTGCACGCACATACAGTACTGCGTGTGCATTTATATTGTTACAGCGAAGTTTTAGAGGGGCACATAATACAGCACATAATCACTATATTAGGCTGCATCTGTATAGGTATACAGTATAGTTACTGACATGAGCATATAGCAGAACCTTTAATGGACCTCTCTTATATCTCATGACCCGTTGGATAAGTTGATGTTTGTTTTTCCTATTTCCTTATCTGGGGTTGAATAAAGAATGGTTCTAATAACAGACAGGTGAGAGTGATTAAAGGTAGGAACAGATACTCTGAGGGGGGGGAAAAAACATAAATCTACCCTCTTACACCCCCTCTGCCTCCACCCTCCTTCCCTCTCTCTGCTCAGATGAATGGGGGGAATGTGAGTGAGTCAGTGGAGCGGTGCTGGGCCTTTGCCTAGTGACAGACAGTCTCCTGTGTACTGCTCACTTCAAAGCACCGCTGAAACCTGACTAGCTCCTTGTAAACAGTGCCGCCTGGCCCGAAGGCCCACTTCCTGCGCTTAACTCAACTTAATGGCTGGCTTGTTTGGCTTTGCACTGAAGCAGAGAAACGAATGAAGAGTGAGAGAATGAAGAGAAGCGGCATGGGGTGGGGTGGTGGTAAAGAGACTGAGATTGTTTTAGGGTTTAGGGGAGGAGGGGTTTGGAGAGCATGACGGAAAATTCTGTATTTTTTGGTTGCCTTTGTCTTTCTCCAGGGAAAAACAACAAAGAAAGGAAGAAAAGGAGAATCCAAATGAGGAGAGACGTGACCGTGATTTCGTGAATTTTTCAACTAAAACTTTGGATCTCAGAACATCAAAACTAAATGGAATCAGATGCTGCACATTTATTTTTTGCCAGGAAAAATAAAAGCTTTTTGCAAAGTAATTTTCCCTCAGTAAATCTTAATGTGTATGTTGCACGACCTACCTGGGGAAGTTTTACATGGACTTTACCTGGTGGACCTTCTCTGTACATGCAGAAAACTGTTTGTAAATGTAAGACAATGACAAACTTACTGTATCAGACATTAACTGCGCAAGAGGTTATAGCTTTCTAGAGTAGATTCCTTTGTCTTTAATGTTGGTTTTTCAGTGGCAGACGTCTGAGGATCTCAGATCTTAAATCTTGCATACAGCCGTTTCCTGCTTGCTTGAAGGCAAGAAGGGACAAGCCAAGGATCGGGGGTAAGACAGGAAGAATGCTCCTTGAGTTTATATTATGATGTCGCTCTTATTGGAAGAAGGCCTTGGCATGTCAGAAAGGGATCGTGTTGTTAGTTACAAGCACCAGTGTTCTCACTGTTACTGTGGCGCCATTGTTGTGCGAATGTACCAGTAACTTTTTTTTTTTTACTGTATGAGAACTATATCAGGCCTATGAAGGGCCTTAAAAACAGACAAAGGAAATCAGGATTGAGGAAAAGAGAAAAAGGGGGGTGGGGGGACTACCCAGACATGTAGTGAAACTGTTTCTAATCAAATCTTGGCACAAACTCAAGAAGTACGTATGCTCTGAAGGCTAGATTAGCTGCAGTCATACATTATCCTAACCATAGGAGTGCAGCTGAGCTTTTCCAGAGCACATACTATATCTATCTGTCTTGCTCTCCGTTGAAATCTCAACAGGAAGTGCAATATGTTCTTTCTCTTCCTATCATTGCTTTCAGAGGTGCCCACTGTGAGTGGGATGGAGCGTAACAAGTTGGCAGGAGACTGGAGGTTTAAATATGCGTTTCAGTTTCTGACTTCCATTCAGGCCCTCCAGCCATAAATACTGGTCCTGACAATCACCACGAGGAGATGTCCTGCTTTTCTCCATTTAACTTATGTCCACCAAGATCATTTTTTAACTCTTGTTAAATTCAGGGCCATATTTTTCACCTACAAAATATAAGATAAATGCCTGAAAACTTTTGACTGTTTAATTTAAACATCAGAACATGTAAAAGTATTGCTGCTCAGCAACCATGGTTGTTTTTACTGTTGAAGAACTACATATCTTGGCAAAAACTAACATCACTGGTTAAAAAATATATATATCTTAAGGAATTTATTTGTTTTAATATTACTATGATTTGTCCTCCTGGTCTCTTTAAGGCTTGTGTCGTGCCGTATAAGATGTCCAGCTGTTCTTAAATCACTAAATACAGCCTCTCATACCTTATTGCCTAAATAATCAGATCAACATGTGGGCTACATCCTTGCAGCAGAGGCAAATAGTAGAAATTGTGGAAAGGAGTTCAGCCCACCAAGCTTCCTATCTTTACATTCTTGGTGGCTCATTTTCATGCCTCATGCTCACCATTTGTCTGGTATTTTATTGCTCATAAGTGCACAGACCACTCAGGGGTGGCTTTGACAAGAAAACATACACAACAGACTCGTAGAGACTGGCTGATGTTAGGGGAGTTGTTTTTTTTGTTGTCCCCTGTCCTTCAGGGCGAGGGTGCCCTGAATATGGCCTCAGAGCCTCTCCAGCTGCTGAGCAGAGAGGTGCCGACAGCTGCGTGACAGATATTTTGGGAGCCTGCAGCACGCCTGGGATAATAATGGGCTTGATTGGGAGGAGTATGTGTGGAGGGAAGGGAATGGTTAATGTGTATCCAGACACCACAGTGTGTGTACACAACCATGCCGCTCTCATAAACTTTCGGGGGGATGGCGCAAGTAGCAAAAGATAACACAAGGAGGTATGCCGTGTCTGCTGTTTTAAGCTACTGTTTTATGCCATTGTTTTTTATCTTTTCACTGTTTAATACATTGATTGAAATTTGATGCAGTTGTGGTTGCAAAATTTGAGCTGAGCAGTCATGGAAACTAGACAAGTGTTTACCTGTTAAAATGTTATTATCTGGGTATATTATCATCCAAACCCCCTGCACAAGAGTTTGGTATAACAATATCTGTGGTTCTGAGACATGAAGCTTCCGAGATGGATCACCTTTTAGAGTATGAATACACTGATAGCCCAAAGCTTTCTGTTGGATGTGTCATGTTTCATCGTGCTCATGTGTCTTGTAATGAATCTAGATTATGTTGTCCACTAGAGTACATACTTTTACAATGAATTACACATATTCCTACCTATTTTGGCTTGTGACATGTGCAATATCAGTAGATTTAATGGCACCCTTATTGACTTCTATTTTGAAACAGTTGGACCTGCAACCTGACCAGTCTTCCCACCTCCTATACAGCGCTGCTGTGAAATACTGCAATAATAATAGCTGTTAGATGCTATATGGGCTTGTGAACAAAGGATTTTCTGATCTAAATGGTGAATAGGTGGAAATAAGAGATTATAATTTCTTGAAATAACAATGGGCCAAAGGGAGTTTTGTTCCTATGCAGCAGGGGCTAAAAAGTGAGTCTGCAAAGCCACACAATGTCATGTGGAAGTAATCACTGAGCTTTTAATTGACGAGTCAATCAACCCCCTGCAGATACATTACAAGCCAGTAAAATCATTCTTATTGGCCCATTAACGCAAAATTGCAGCACTCTGAGCACCTGCATCTCCAGATAAACAAGGTGTGTTAAACAGGATGAGATAGCTCTAATCCAGTCTGGGGCTATAGTATATACTCTCCCATGGACCCCAGCAAGGCCTCAGGCTTCGCTGATGACTTATTGAGTCGGCTCCTCTCTGGCGAGTGCCGCCCCCCCTGTTTTAATGGAGGCACTCTTAACAGCTCTTTCTGAAGAATTTACAGCTCTGGCCCCATCCCACTCCAGTCCAGGAGAAGGAAGGCAGAGAGGGAAGCACACTGCAGCCTTGTCCCAACACAGCCAGCAGTGGAAATGTACAGCTTCAGGCAAGGTGGCAGCGGAGCTCCCGTGTGAGCCTGTGTGTGTGCCCATCTGTCTCTTTGTATCTGTGTGTGTGTTCACTTGGGTGTATGTGCCTCTGAGCTTGTGTTCATGTGTGTAAATGTAAGTGAATGATTGAGCGATTATAGGAGGGCTCCAGCTCTGTAGGTTCTCTCTGTAATTTCACTCTCTGCACAGTGTAATCGCTTCCATGTGGGCCCTCACCAACAACAGAGTGGTGGAGGGGCCTCGTGCAAAGGTGGGAGTTAAACACATAGACACATACAGGCTCACAAATGCTCTTTCTTATGGAAAAAGGACTGCCAAGCTTGTTCACAAATGTAACAGAAGGCAAGAAGATCTTTTTTATTTTTTACATTTGGTAAGGTTATTAAAAATTATATCTGACTGCGTGTTACTTTAATCCTATGTAATTTTTGAAGGATGTTTAGAGTTGAATTTAAAAAAAGAAAAATACTGTACATGACTGTTTTGCCATTGGCATATCCAGCCACAAATGTGTAATGTCTCAGACCTGCGTGCAAACAAGATAAAATCGTATTATTCCAATCTCTCAATCTGCGAAATAGCAGGAAGGCCAGTATGCCTAATTTATGCTCATTAGTAATTTCCTTTTGAGATATTCAGGAGTTTTGTGGTTTTCCTTTGCATCCTGTGTGTTTTTGTGGTGGCTCCCAGCACACATGTTGAACTGTCGGCCTGGAATGCCCCGAGGTCTACTGGGCCAGACAGTCATGGTCAATGTGTGAAACCAACAGAGCGAATAACTACAGGACCTTTTGCACAACAGGGTCAGCATTTAAAGACACCTTTACAGAGCTCCTTTGCTATTTCAGCTGCAGGGAAGAGAAATCCTACAAGAAATCCTGATAGGAGACATGGTATTTAAGGAACTACATATACAAGTCAGAAAATGTAAAGACATGGGCAGTGTAATGTGATCTGAACTGAGACTGAATTCTTTGGTGTTTCAAACTTTTCATTCAAAGATCTGATTACAGTAATAGCTGATGTTGATATTGTTATGGTGAACAACACCCCCTGCTGTTTCAGTTCATATACTGCTACAATACGCACCTCTTGTGCACACACAAATAACCATACAAATAAAACATGATGAAATGGTCAGCAATAAAATGTGCAGTTATTTGGTGTCCTGTTAGTTGTGACCATGCATAAATCTATGTATAAATGCTGAATGAGTTTTAGTTTGACAGTCCATTATTTCCCAAAAGAAGGCCCTTTGCAGAAACACATCCACATTTGTGGGAATAGTGAGTGAGTGGTGGTATGACCAGCAGGCGACACAGCAGCTTTGGCCTCTCAGTGCTACAGCCAGAGGCAATGTATGACTGCCAGATGGGAGCTGCGGTGGGAGAAGTCAGGGGTCATTGGTCAGCTTAAGTGTTACATTTTTCACGGCGCCTTGGAAGCCTCATAATATTCACACTGAAAAGTTGCATGTGTATGTGTATTGCTTTATAAAGAAAGCAAAACATTTCAGTTGGTTCCAAGCCAACTCTGCTAGTTGTGAAGGCCGTGAGTAGAAATGTATTTGGTGCAGTGGTGTAAGACGTACTCTTTTACCTAAGTAAAAGTAGCAATACCACAGGGATAAATACAAAAGCCTAACCTATAACAATACATCATAATATATTTGTTGATTATATTTTTTATTATTAGAAGTAACTTGTATCTAAAGTTAGCAATTAAATGTAGCAGAGTAGACGTTTTTACTTCTACTCAAGTTCTTCTTACTCAAGTAAAGTAAAAGTACCTCAAAATTGTACTAAGTACAGTACTTGAGTAAATGTACTTTGTTACTTTCCACCACTAATATGGTGATGATGACAACATGATCATTTTTTTCAGATAAGTGTTCAGATGCCAAAAAGATGGCACAATTCCTGAAAACCGAGCTTTGTCATTGTATGAATCACCAATCTTATTGAGACCTTTTGAGGCCTATTTGCAATAAATATATTCATGTTATGCCACAGGGGGTGTTATAGTACTATTCTAGGCTCCCCTCCAAGTTTTTCTGTACACCTCTGAAATTCTTTATGCTGTTGGCAGTGATGGGTCCATGAAGCGGCATACAGTGTTTGTTTTTTACGGATTTATAAGATTCCCTCTAAAGGTCACCATGAGACTAAAGAGCATTTATTAAACCAGGCCATGACAGGATGTAGCTGAAAAGATTGATGGTAGGTTTTAAAGTTAGGCAGGGGAAGCCCACTTTTATCTGTAGATCTTTGCAATGCATATATTTTGAACATGGGATGGCCATTATTCTAGATATATTTGTCTGTTGAAGCACCAACAAATAATATATCACCTTCAAGCAAGCGCTTTGAAAAAGAAAAGAGAGGTCATTGGAACCATGAATTTAGTTGTTGTTTCATAACTTAATTAAAGAATTACAGGAACATTGTTGCATTAACAGAGCGGAAAGTATACTAGATGATTAGAGTTTAAATAGTATTACAAATCTGCGCTTCCATATAAAAAGCGAGTACACAATATACTGCTTGCATGTATGTAGTTAGCCTCAAGATGGAGCCAGTGTCTTCTTTCTTAGTGATGGTAAAGGACTGACAACTGCCAACAGCTACACTGAAGAGGTATAATTAGCTTTAGATCATTACTGTCACATTGGACATTTCACATTCCTTGTTTGACCCTTTGGCTGCTTTTTCAACTAAATGCTTGACCACATATTACTCTTTGCCCTTTGCTGGAAAATCCAACCTGACACAACCTGATTGTCACAGTATCACTTGTGGTAGCACGTTTTGCAAAAAGCAAACAAAGATATGTCCAGAGGGGCACTGCAGTTTGCAGACCTGTTCATGCATGTTGTTTGATTCGTGTACTTTCAGATATGTCATGAGATTAGAGACATATAATTTGTCATGACACTAGTATTATGATATGGAGACATTTAATATTGACAATGTCATAAATATTAGCATTACTTCATCATGTATGATCTCAATGGACTTATTTAGTGTCTTTTGTTCACCATTAGAATTAGAGGATTATATCTGATGTTGCAAATGGCAGCAGTTTAGTATGTGCAACAATTTCCTCAAACAGATGACAAAAAACACGTTGACACCAATCAGAAACAGTGGTCAGGCCGCACCATTATATCTCACTTCCTAGATTGTACAGCATGCAGTCTTACTGTACTGTCTTATTTGTACTGCAATATGTGATATCTGTTGCAGTTTCAGGGTATTTTTCCTGTAATAGTCTGTTGTTGTCATGTTTTCATTCTGTCTTTCACGGCAAAATGAATGATCATTTACCTTTTGCTTTTTATAAACTTAGTTTTCCAGTTTTATTTTCACTCACTTTCCATCAGTTTCACTTTTGAAGCACTACAAAGATTCCTATCCACAGATCGAATCCTTTCTTCACTTTACTGTGACTATCTCCAGTCTACATCTATCCCCGTGATTGAGATTGCGGAGTTGTAGTGGATAGTTCTGATAAGACAGGGGCCTCTTAGTTTTATCACAGCATTCCAGGAAAGAGAGCAGACCAAACTACCTGCACGCATACCAAAAGCTGTAGTATGTAGAGTGGGAGGCAGATTAATGGGTCAGTCAGCAGGTCTCCCTCCTGCTCCAGACTCTATTGTATGTACTCTGCTTCCCCTTTAATGAACAGCTCTGCAGCTTCAGAGTCTCTGCAAACGTTCTCTGCGTGTGTTTTCTTTTCCCCAGGAAGCTGTCAAATCTTATTTAAAGCTGTCACATCTTATTTAAAGCTTTGAGTCAGACCTTATCAGATACTGTGTCTATTATAGTGTGCAACATACCATACATAAAATAGTGATTTGTTTTTGTACTGTGACATTATTAGCTTCACCTGGAGGGCCCATTACAGTAACGCCATTACAATCAGATTGGAGCCCTTAATTGAATCATTTACATGGTGCCATCCAGTGTGTGCTATAGAAGGTTCCTGAGCACATGGTGTAAGGTGCCATGATTATTTGACATGACAACTTGTGGACCGAATCAGTCGATCCTATCTTTGCAAGTTGGAGCCTGTGGTAATCCCAAATAAGACATGATGGATGTTCACCTCCAGCAAATGCAACTTGAGAAAGGACAAGGGTATTGACTGTCTTACCCGCAGTTTTATATGTGTTTGGTAATCTGCTGAGTAATATTTCTGATGATTTTTCATTTTAACAGTGAAATTCTAGTGAATTCCAGCGGTTTTACTCCCAGAACAATAACATGGGGAAAAAAAGAGGGAGTGTGATATTTACCAGAGACTTAGTGAAATATGCTTCACAACTTCTGCTATTTAAGAACAGTGATGGATTTTACAAATGTGGTCAATACTACAAATGTATGCAATTGTATATAAAAATCTATATCATAAAAACATCCTTACAAAGGTGTCTCTGTGTGTGTGCAGCCCTTTGGTAAATGTTTGATTTGGGAATTCTTCCCACACGGAAACTAAAACAAGCCCCTCACAGTGATATTCTGTGTGATCACTGATGTGGAATTTAGGGAGCTGGGATGGGAGTGGAGTGGAGTGGAAAGAGATGTTATAATCATCTCAGTGGGGTTCTGCTGTGTTCCCCTCGTGATTACATCCCATAATAAACAATGCAGATTGTGTGATCTATTGTTGACCGTCTAAACAACATATGCTCATCATGAGAACAACAGCAGGCCCCTCTTGAGCCATCTCTGGTGACCAAAGCAGCAGGGGGATCTGTTGAAGTGACGCTGTTACCCCGGGAACGGCCACCTTGTGTGTGCTGGGATATACTGTACCGGGGCCGGAGCTCAGACTTAAAGCCACATAGGATTTACGAGCCTGTTGTTCACAATCACATCTTTGCAATCCACAGGCGTGAAATGAACCTTTGCAATGCTGGCGTCACTGGCATCACAAAGTTCAGTTGCAGAATTGATAAGTGAGAGGACAAACGGGGAATCGATAAACGGCAGCGCATTCAGCAAACAGCACACAATACGATCCTTTGGCTGGGAGGGTAGATAAGGTCCCCCCTTCCCTCCACTCTACTTCTTTTTGTATTTCCTTGTTTATATGTAGCATGTGTCTGTTAGTCATGATAATATAAACAGGGGTTTGTGGTAGTGGGTGGGGGCATCTGGCATTAGAGTGACTTTATAGAGATAAGGAGATGCTTGCCCTGCACGAGAAGGCCAACGTAAAATAGAAACATTTGTGAAGTAGGTGGAGTTAGTGCAGGTCAGGGGAGGGTGAGAAAAGAGGGCTCGAACATGTGCAGAGGAGTTGAGGGCAGCGCTTCACTGGTTTAGCAGTCAGTGAGAAGGAGAGAGTTGTTGGTTTTACAGACAGATCATGCTGCAGAGGCCACCACAGCAGTGAAGAAAGAGAGGAAGTGCAATAATCAGTTTAGGAAATGACTGTGTAAATTATTTGTTGTTCCGCGGTCACAGAACAGGGTGTTCTTAAACAGAAATGAATGGTGATGGCAGCAAACAGCGTTATGTGTCAACCTTCAGGATGCACATCAAGCCGCCCAGTGCATCATCTGCACCAGGGAACAGGCCAGGAGCTATTGACACCAGGACTGAAGACAAAAAAGGTAAGGGCTGCATGAGAGAGTAATGTAAGAGTGTGTGTTGGAAAGAGCTGGTAGGATGTAGGCTACCATGTTATTAATGCCAGTGTTTTGAATAGACAAGTCTATACATGGTGCTGCTTCCTGATAACAGTGGTACCAAACAGACTACAACAAATTTGCTTTTATTTTCTCCCGGGCTAAAAATGTTTTTTTTTTCCCCCCAGAGAAACTGACATCACACACTCCAAGTTTGTTCCCTTTAAAGTTAATGTCTGGTGTTTTGTTTATCCTGAATTTGAATGTCCAAGTATCTGATTGTTTGTTTATTGAAGGCTATTGGGGACCTTTCACTTCCGTGTCAGCCCACACTGAACACATTTCCTTTCTTTCTCATCTTTTTCAGTTTGTACAAATTTTAACTTGTGGCTTTTGCTGTGAAGCTGAAACCGAACACAGGTTGAATCTTTTG
Organism: Maccullochella peelii; assembly: GCA_002120245.1. NCBI lineage: Eukaryota > Metazoa > Chordata > Actinopteri > Centrarchiformes > Percichthyidae > Maccullochella > Maccullochella peelii. The sequence continues at coordinate 33,602 of LKNJ01001464.1, forward strand.
GCTAGTTAGATATAATGTATCTGTCTACATATCAAGTATATCTGCCTAATTAAATTCAGTGTAAATTGTCATCAGGCAGACATCATCACACACTGTCTGTCAGCCTACTGTACAAGGTCGTCATCTATCTTTTGCGTGTCAAAATATCAGGAGCTGATAAACACAGACTCATGTCAACTTGAGCAAGTGTTTCGAGTTTCATTTTCAGCAGCAGTTGAAGGTTTTCAGAGCACCCTGTAAGCTTTAGTTGAGCTGAGTTAAAAGCTTCTGCGTAAGTCTTAAAAAGGTCAGAGAGTCATGGTGTGAGAAAGGTGTAAAAATTCACCTCTGTGTGTAGAGGTGCAGCTGAAGGTAGTTGGCTTGATTGAACAGCAGTCAGTGCCTTTCCTTAAACAGCAGGCTAAACTGGCAAATACTGGCTAAAGGTTGTTGGTATCATCCATTTTGTTAAACCATAACTACAGTATATGGCTTTACATGCTATTACAACACACAATCAGATTCTATCCCACTTTTACACAATGTTTAGTACTGCACTACATCTGACAGGGCTTTGTAATGGCATTGAAGTGGTGATTCCATTCAGTGTCAGCCTGTGGTGCTGATAATGTGCTTTTTGATTCATGGAACTTCACTGGATCAGGGGGAGTGCAGTTCCTGGGAATACCCACCCCTGTGCTCCACTGAAATGACTGGATTTAATATAAGACTTGATCCTGGAAGGCTTTAAAACAAAGGGGAAGAAAACCACAAACAAAGGGAAAAACATCCCAGTTACCACAAACGATGTATTGTGGTGTGTATAAAGGCAGAGTGATTGATGTCAGTGCTGTGGTTTTCTGGGCAGTGGCAACCTGAATTCATGTGACTTTTAACAAGACAGAAAAGGAAGAACAAAAAAGAGATGAAGTGGTGTGAACTGATATGGTAGATGAGAGGATGGAATATACTCTGTAGCACTTTAGCAGGCATTACTTCACATGTAAGACAAGGCCACAGAGTATTGGTGTGATAATATAGTAGTTTAGTGTGTAATATTATATATTAGATATAAATTATAAATACATACCAAAGACCGATATGAAGGGGGAAGGCTTAAATGAGAACCCTAGATTATTGTTTTGTAAAAATAAGGACTTAATAGATGCAGTTCATTAAGTTTTGTGTTTGCTCTTCTGTAAAATCAGGGAAAGGTCACTGAACCTAAACCCTGGATGTGCGTGCGTTGCTCTAAATTTCTGTATCTGACTGCTCATCTCCTGTTTCCACCCCTCTCCTCCATATCCAGGGTCTCTTAACCTCGCCTCTCGTAAACATTTGGATCCACCCGTTTTCATAGAGCCCTTGGAGGACTGCTCCGTGGACGAAGGAAGTGACATCACACTGCAGGGGGTGGTCACCGGAAGTCAGCCAATCAAAGTGTCGTGGTTGCACAATGGTGAGCAGGGACAATTTACACTGCTGCACCTTGATGTTTGCTTGGGGTTGAATGTTGACCCAGAGTACCCTAAGGCCCCGATACAATCATTGAAATTAAACATAGCATAACATAGTGTCTGAATTCCAGTTTATAGTGTTATACATTAAATGAAGCAAGACTCACATTTGGTTTTAAAACAGGTTATTTACAGTTTGTGAGGTGTGTTATGTTTTTATGTCTGCACCTTTACATCAACTGGAAACATTCTAGATGTCTTTTGCCTACTTTTCTTCACATTTCTCTTAACTAGTGACTAATGACATATTTGGTATTTTTGGAGACTTTGGGATGTTTATTATAATTCATACCAAAGTGTCGGTTTGAACAATGCCTGGCCATGCAACAAGCATTTGTAATGACAGATCTGGGTTCAAGAGGTTAATAGCATCTTTTCTCCTGTATCTTTGTTAGCCCTTCCTTTCTCTTCTCTTCATTTTTTTGTCTAGCACATTACACTAGTGGGAGAGAGTGTTTCTAGTTTGTTTCTTTGCTGCTATGGGCAGGTGAAGTGGCTCGTTTTGGGAATCCTTCTTTCAATGGCAGGGAGATGAGTTTTGTGGTGAGGGAGTGCTTGCCGGAAGACGCTGGCGCCTACACCTGCTTGGCAGAAAACAGCGCGGGGAAGACATCCTGCTGTGCTGCTGTGTTTGTCAGAGGTGAGGGAGACACTGGGACACAGTAATGCAGGATTTCCTTATTCAAAAGTATTTTTGTTCTGTTAGTTACTCTGCTCACAATAAGTAGGAGTTAGAGTTTCATGTCTGATGTTCTGTTGTCTCTTCTCCTTTTCCTCTGACTGAAAACTAATACAGACTTCGAAACTGTCTGTGGTGCGCAGAATCGTGTCTCAAATATCCCCACTTCTGCATCCAAGAGCATTACGGAGAATGGAAGGTCACCACAGTCTCCCAAAAACGAACTACAAAAGTTCAGAGGATCTGTTTGTACCTCCCCTACAGGCTCTGATAAGCTTAGCCCCGTCTCAACTCCAAGAGGTAATCAGATAATGATTCATTTTACACATAGGTACAAAGGATTTGATCAGTTTTGACCATTTTAAAGTTCAATGTATTGCCCATAAAGACACATACAGACACATACAGCTTCCTTCCTCACATGTTTTGATGCACCAGGAAAATATCCTGGCCTCTCTTTACCATTGTTTTAACCTCTTCCGGATATCCATGTTATATTTTTAAATGAATAGGAAACACATCATTTCCAGTCCTTGTGTGATTGGTTGTCACCAATCAGGAATTATGCACGACTGCCACAGCAATGTAGCCATTAGATCCACCCACTGAAGGTTCTCAGTCCCAAGTGAGCACCATGTAGGGAAGTGGACGGTGCACAGTACAGTAGAACCTGCTGAGTCTGTAAACTGATAGCCATAGAACAGAAGAGCAAAGCCACACCTCTATCCTCCCCTACTTAAACCTACCTGTGCTTCATCTGTCTCTGCAGAAGTCATCCCAAAGAAGAGATCCAACTCAGGGACAGGTGAGAAACACACACGTATCATTTTTTTCCCTCACTCACTATCTCTCCAAAATGACCAAGCAATGCACTACTCACCTTTTGACTTCTCATTGCTCACTGCTATATTGTCTGATTTGGCTTGTGCATGTAATTCAACTCTGGTCCATTGGAGTCTGTTTTGTGTGTGCGCGAGTTGCTCTGATGCTGTTGTGGTTTGCCCCGGAGCTACACCTTCTTTCTGAGCCTTTGTTCTTGCTATAATGTTGTCAGGCTCTAAGCTATTGTGCTGGGGAACTTTGCCTTGGGGAGTAGGCTGCAACAAGAATGAAAATATCACATAATAAGGTCTGAATGTCTGCTATGAGTGCACAGGATATGTTATACTGTTTTTTTTAAATGGTTTTATGAATTAGATATAAGTGGCTAGACAGGGAGAGCCTGTTAAGAAGGTAAACTGTAGATAGTAAAGCCATTTAAACAGAATTTTATCAGATTGTCTCAAGTCAAATTCACCACCCCGGTGCCACAGTATTTGAATACTGACAGTGTGAGAGATTATATTGAATGCATGGTAACATTATTTAACTATAGGATACTGTATAGACTTCAAATGCGTGTTCTGTGTTTGCTTCCTTTGAGGATATTTGTAAAATAAATAGTTCTGAGAGTATGAAACATATTATGGAACTGGGATGCATAGGTGCCTAACTATTTTAACGCTTGACTACACAAGGACTGGTTGTACTTGTGTGGGGTAGGTGATCTGTGTTTTGCATTTGTTTCCAGGTAAGACACTTTCTACAATAATAAGGGTCTCGGGGAATAGTCTTACAGTACAGCACAATACACATATCACGTAATCCCACCCCTTTACCAGACATTTTCTCTGTCTCTCTGTCTTCATCTCGCACTCACACACCACACTGGATAGTTTCCTTCCAGTATGATGTTAACCCGACCAATAATACTACACTGAGCAGGCAGGCTCTTAGTCAAAACACTTGCTTTGTTTTGTCTTTGCAGGTCCAGCATTACATTTTGAAAACCCTCCACAGCACATCGAGGTGAAGGTGGGACAAACCGCCAGAGTGACGTGTGTTTTCTCCGGCAGTCCTCCTGTAGTGTCGTGTTGGATCAGAAACAAAGAACAGGTTGGTTTACATATTATCCACTGCCATCTCAACTTTATTTGTCTCCACTGTTTGTCAGTATTTATCTCTGTCTCTATCTTTTTCTTACACACTATATATCTGCAGATAGTGGATGGTCCAGAGCTGTGGGCAGAAAATACTGATGTGAGCAGCACGCTGGTTATAGCAGAGGCTAAACCACAGCACACAGGTTGCTACACTGTTGTAGTGAAGGACCGCAGGAGCTCAGCACAACACGCGCTCACTCTTTCTGTCATAGGTAAGACAACACACACTCTGCAGTGCCAGGACCAAGTGAAGTAAGTTTGCAGTTACTTGAGCACTTTATTCATCTTCATCCCACCAGAGAGGCCACAGGCTCCTGCCTCCTGTCCTGTGATCTCCCTCGTCTCTGCCACCAGCCTTGTACTGTCCTGGTCGGGCCCGTGCTATGATGGTGGCAGCACAGTCCTGGGTTATGTGGTCGAGGTGAAGAACCAAGGACGTGTTGAGCCTGGGGATTGGAGCGAGCTTGCTGCCCAGTGTAAGAGTACCTCATACAGAGTGTACTCTGGGCTGCAGCCTCAACAGGAATACTGTTTCAGAGTGAGAGCCTATAACGCAGTGGGAGTAAGTGAGCCAGGACCAGAGTCACCAGTGGTTAAGATGGAGCAGAAAGGTGAGGTGATATGGGTTATTGATACCACATTTGAAAATGGAGGCTGGAGATGGAAATATAATGACGGTTATGTTATAGCTATTGTGTCTTTGTGTGTAGATTTAGACAAACCACTAGAAGAGGAGGCCCCTCAAGTGTATACCTGCGTCACTATTGACTCCACCAACAAAGTCACAGATCATTACAATTTGCAGGAGAAACTGGGAATGTGAGTATCTGTAGGAACAAACCCCATTTTCCAAACAAGTACAGCACTTTCTTCAGAAATTAAGATGAACAAGAAAGCTTGAGGGGAAAATCTTTGTTTTATTAATGTGGGTTAACTGGAAGAGGGTAAGTCCTGCCAAGTCCAACAGAGGATGTTATATTTAACTTTTGTACACCTATGGTGTGCACATAGAGACACGTCCTACTCTAGTAAGCAAGTACGTCAGTGCAGGTTTGAGAACACTAGTGGTTTCAGTTATTGGCAAGAGATGTACGGTATTCTTCCCTTTTGATTGACAGATGAAGGCATAGAATCACAGATCTCAGATGAAAGATTGTTTTCTGGGTTTTAACGTCAGTCTCTATTTATGATGGGCTCACAATACCACATTTTTCAAGATCTATGATGACTCAACACTTACATTTCTTCCTTAAGGTCCACAGATAAAAATGACTAAACTTGTCTCTTCATTAGGGGAAAGTTCGGCCTGGTGTACAAGCTAACCCACAAAGACACAGGACGTGTGTATGCTGGGAAGTTCTACAAAGGCCGACGTGCCAAGGAGAGGGATGCTGCCCGTAAAGAGATAGAGTTGATGAACTACCTCCACCACTCCAAACTGGTTTGTTGCCTCGCGGCATACGATCACAAGCCTGAGATGGTCATGGTCATGGAGTTGTGAGTATCATCATGAAAGCCCAAAGTGGTTGAATTCTCACAGCACCTGCACATTCTGGTTGTATACAAAGAGATATAATAACTATTAGCTGTCGCTGTGGTTTGTCTGTCTGTAGTATCGCAGGCGGGGAACTCTTTGAACGTATTGTGGATGACAGCTTTGAGCACACAGAGCCTGCCAGTGTGCACTACATGCAGCAGATCCTGGAGGGGATTGCCTACATGCATCAGCAGAACATTGTCCATCTGGATCTCAAACCTGAAAACATTGTGTGTGTTGACACCAATGGCACCTCCATAAAGATCATTGACTTCGGATTAGCCAGCAGGCTTGGTATGTGAAATTATATATTATAATAATATTTCCTTGTCATTCTAGTGTATGTTTCAGTACCAAATTATGTGATTTATATTTAACAGATGACAACACACCTCTAAAGGTGATGCATGGGACTCCAGAGTTTGTGGCACCTGAAGTGATCAACTATGAGCCTGTGAATTTGGCCACTGACATGTGGAGCATTGGGGTCATCTGTTACATATTGTGAGTCACACTATCACTCCCATAGCCCTTTCTACATTAAAGGAATAGTCTGACATTTTGGGAAACACGCTTATTCACTTTCTTGCCAAGAGTTAGATGAACATACCACTGTCCTGTCTGTACAACAAATATGAAGCTACAGCCAGCAGCCAGTTAACTTGTCTTAGCGGAAAGACTGGGGCAAGACTAGCTCTGTCCAAAGGTAACGAAATCCACCTGTTGGCACCTCTAAAGCTCTTCCTGGAGTCTCCACTGGTTGCCTGGCACACCAGAAAGTTACTGCGCCCAGCCAAAGAAATAATCTGCCACATAACCCCCCATAACATGTTGTTTTGTACGGACTAAACAAACTAGCTAATGTGTTAACTAGTGAGTTTTAGAGGTGATGGACAGAGCCAGGCTAAACGTTTCCCCGTTTCCAGTCTTTGTGCTAAGCTAAGCTAACCAGCTGGTGGTAGCCTATTTACCATACAGACATGAGAGTGGTATCAAACATCTCATCTAACTCTTAGCAAGGAAGCAAATAAGTGTGTTGAACTGTAGAACTATTCCTTTGTCAATTTTTTGTTATGCACATCCAGCGTATTCTTTACATGTAAATTATTGAGAGCAGATTTTCTGGCGCAGCAAATGGGAAATTTAGTAAAGCTGTCACATCAAACTAGGATTGAGTCAGTTGAGCCCGTGTACATCGAACTGACCTAATCCACTTTACCTCTCAGTCAAAAGGCCTTTAATCAACTGCAACTCCTGATGGCCACTTTGAGAAACTTAATAGAACACAACAGACTGATAGGACTGCTGGTGGTGATGATGATGAATCGACTGCCTGTTTGAATGTTTAATTGGCTTTAATGCCACCTAGTGGATGTAGGTTGAAACAGTCAATATGATGACACCGCTGTCTCTCTTCCTCTGGGCTTCAGACTGAGTGGTGAGTCTCCATTCCAGGGTAACAGCGATGCAGAGACCCTGGCCTTGGTCACAGCTGCCCAGTGGGAGTTTGATGAGGAGAGCTTTAATGAGATTACAGAAGAGGCCAAAAATTTCATCAGCTCTTTGCTCAACAAGGACACCAGGTGATTTCATAAACATACAGCTATAGCACAGCCTCCAAATACCAACTTCACCTAACCAACTATAACACTGTGCGTTTCCCAGGCGAAGGATGTCCTGTAAAGAGGCACTTGCCCACCCTTGGATGGCAGCATTTGACTCTGGAGATCTCGTCACCACCAAGAATCTGTCCAAGGATAAGATGAAGAGGTTTCTAGCCAGGCAGAAGTGGAAGGTGACGCCTCAGCACGGTATTTTCATGTTTTTGTTTGAGTTGAGGTATTTTTATTTTCTGCTCCAACCTATTACATTTTATTTGTTACATAGAAAGCAGGTAAGGCCATGTTAGCGCTGAAGAGAATGGCTCTGCTGTCCAAAGGTGACAGCCCTGGATCTCTTACCAGCCCTGGAGAAGGTTAGACACTCGCATTCTTTTATTATCTTATCACCGTTTTAGTTTCCTGGTTTAACCTTGCTGTATTACTGGGGTTTCCCCCCTCTTTCATCTACTTCCTCCTTCCTCCCCCTCTCTGTCCCAGACTCACTCCTGAGCCCGGAGGCAGAGCATGCCCTGGAGTCTCTGGAGCGCAAGATGCAGGGGCCACCCCAGTTCATCCAGAGCCTGAAGGACCAGACAGTAGCTCGGGGATCCAGCGCCCGTTTGTCATGTCACCTCACAGGTACACACGACTTCTTGAGACCTTCATTCAAGAGCTCAAGCAGTACCTGTGTTCCTCTTTGAGACATTTTTGGGTGCTCACAAATGAAGACTTGAGACTTTACTTGCTTGACTTAAAACTTGAAAGCAGACTTATTGCTTTGAAACACCGCTTTGAAAGAAATGTTCTCAATGGTCAGCATTCAGGCCTGAAAGACTTGCATCTTGACTCGAACTTCCCCCTAAAAAAAACTTTTTGTCCCTGTCCTCACTCCTCCCTTCTATCTTTGCAGGATACCCTGACCCAGAGGTGGTGTGGTTGTGTGGTAAAGAGCCAGTGGTGGAGTCACCCACAGTGCAGATAGAGTACGAGGAGGATGGCTGCTGTACCCTGGTCCTAACCAAAGCTGGCCTAGAGGACACCAATGTTTACACCTGCAGAGCCACCAATGACCATGGGGAGACTTTCTGCTCAGCCAAACTGATTGTTCAAGAGTAGATTCATTATATCTATGTATGCAGGGATAAAGTGTATAAGCCTGTATATGTTCTTGAGTGCCTTGAACAGTTGTATTGTACGTTTTTGTTTTAATACAAATGGGGACCAAATTGTACATCCTGTACTGTGGCTGGAAATATATAATACATGTATTATTGTACAAAATGTATGAACAGATTAATATTGTTACAAGCATAGATAAAGGTTGATATTTCTTCATGGGGCTAAGATGTGGCTATTCACTGTCTTCAACGTGTTGTTTCAGCTAAAACCATGAATCTATTTCTCACTTTGGCTCATGGGTGAATAATTTTAAAATTCCCTTCCAAACCCATCAGCTGGCAAAATGAATAAATTGAGATATCCCTTTTGAAAAGCAAACAGGACTGAAATCATGCTTTTTGAATCACATAGTGAAGATCTGACTTGTGATTTCTGATATCTATCTTTTATTGCAAAACATTTTAAAGAAAAGGTAAACCAAAATTTCTGACCTGAAAAAGACGTGAGCAGCAGACAATATTGTCAAATCAGTAAAAATAGTTCTTAATAAATCAATTGAACATTTTTTTTGTTTATCACAAAACAGTGTATAGACCTCACAACATTCAAATCTTTGTAAAAACAAACAAAATTAAGGAGTGTCCAAATTTTGACACGGCCCAGTTAACTTAAGAATGTGCTGTCATTTAATGAAAAGAGACACTCAAACCATCATACTGTATACTTTTGACTAACTTAGTGGAATATCAAAATCAGACCCCATTAAAAACTTGAACAAAAATAAATGTGAGAATTTCTGTTCTGAGAATAAGACTAAAACCAACAATCATTTGATCCGTCTAACATGTATTTTACGTGTAGTCAAAGCCTAATACACCTTATTCGATTGTGCCATAGAGCTCCACTGTTGTTCAAAACATATCAGTGAGCTACACTGTTGCACTGGGTGACGTGTTCCTTCATTACCATGGACCATGAACAGCCACTGTGGATTATTTTGAGCTAATCCCACATACAACTTGCTGCCGTGAATACTCAGCGTACCAAATCAGCAGCTGAAAATAGTCCCCTACAAATGCCCTATTTGTTTTTTCTATCCTGCTTCAGTAATGTTTGCTAAAAACTACAGCGTCCAGCTACGAGCAAGACTATAGCTAGCCTTATCCTTAGCATCAGTTTGCAGTTCCTGATCTAATAACCATAACCATAATCCATAGCACTTTGGCCTATGTCAGACAGTGTTGCTGAACTCACTTTAACTGGGTTTCCAGAACTTGTGCGTTATAAAATGTGTTCCTGTGTTCGATCAGGTTTCTCATCAGGAACATGTGTGTGGAGGGTGCCAAGCTGTTGAGGAAATAATTGTTTTTTCTCATGTCAGAAAAAAGATGTTTCACTGCCTTACTTTTTACACAATTCTGGAGTTCAGGTACCAGATCAACCCTTCGCAACGCATCATGTGGGTCTTTTGTGTTACTCTGATGAAGTTTGTCATGAAGTGCATAATGGTGGCTTGTCCCAGTTATTGGATGTTCATTTTCTGTCAAATTCTCAGATTTTTGTCTGAGCCACGGTAGGGGCACTTTCAATTTTTGACAAGTGGCTTTAGCCAAGTTCTCCTTTGTCGGGGCCGCTGGTTTTCCTTCATGTGGATGAAATGGGGGGTTGTTGACAACTCGTGCATTTGTGTGTGTTGCCAAACCATGTGCAGAGTCATACAGGCAGACATTTGGGAAATGTTTCCATGACAAAAGAAGGTCGGCAAAATCTCTTGGACTTTCTGTCTGCAGGTTGAATTTCAGGCTGTAAACAATGCCATGGGGGCATGCAACTACAGACCATCCACCTGTAGAGGGGGGAAAAAGAAAATCTTGCACATTTTCTGGCTTTTACTCATGTTTTTCAAAGTCACATTTAATTCAATCTTACCAGAGGCACCCCAAATAGACTGATAGACGTTGACATAGGTCTGCTGATTCTTCAGTTTCTCTCTCAGCCGGAAGATCAGATCTGCACGAGATCCACTCGTTTCAACACCGCCACTTTTGCACAGCTGTTGGAGAGTTGCTTCCTGGGATAAGTCAAGAATCAATTGTTATTCTTAGCAATGCAGGTGTTGCAAAATCTCTTAAAAGGACACAAGGCTTCCTGTCAGTACAGCTCAACCCTTCCCTGATTAAAAAAACAAAGCATATTCTTGAAGGATTTGTGCACAGTTGAGTACCAAAATGAAATGTTAAGGTATTTTACAAAATGTTTCCCCCCCTTTCTGTGCCTTATGTGTGTGAGGGTAAGTATTTCATGGTGCCAATAATTTAGTATATTATTCGATATCATAAAATAAAGACCCAATGTGACTTCAGTCTGAGTTTTTTGTATTTTTCTGGGTCAAATTGAGAGAGTTTAGGCCTAATTAAATAAATAACCTACATTTTGTTTAAGCAACTCGTCACAAAGACTGTCTGCAGTTACACTACTCAATTCTCCCTCGGTCTCGGATGTTGGCATCTTTTTGAATTCGGTGTTGAGGACAATGTCAGATTTCCGGGTTTCTTTTCCAATCCAAGGAGCCCAGTGTTCATAACATGGACGAACCACAAATGGATTTGTTGAGGAGCCTAAAAAAAAACATTAAAGTCATACTCATCATTATCAATGCAAAATAATTAAAAGTGAAAAACAACAAAAATGTATACCAACATATACTGGAGTTAACTATTTGCTACCAGACTGTAAATTCATATGTTCATTTCTTCAATTTAAAACTAAGACTGGTTATACAGTTTGTCATTTTATGGCCAATAACTAATAATAATAACTCAATGTTCTGCAGCACAATATATATTTGGCATTGTCTGCATTACTTCATATGCTCTGAAGGCCGCTAACACAGAAGAGTGGTATAGTTTGTTGAATTGATGATCTCTGTAGTGAATGTCATTGTCTTGTGAATGTCTTTGATATTCTTACTTCATACTTGTGGTTTAGCATATAAACAGACACACAAATGCTGTACTTACTGGGAAAAAACCCTCGACTAATCATTTCCAGATGTAAAGAGTCCCAGAAGTCCTCTGTGTTGTGTTGTCCATCAAAGTCTTCAGGGGGTGTTTTCAGCTCACTTGCTACATTCACAGAAAAATAGGATACTACATAAACCATTGTCAATTTGAATAAAATACGCAGATTTTAACTTTTTATACTCTCAGTTGCCCAAAACTTACCCTCCAGTTTTGAGACTCTGCTCCTGTGGACGTCCATGATGACAACAGCAGGGAAAAAGCCACAGTTTACACAGGAGTAACTGTACTCTGTGTTGCTCAGTGCCTCAAAGTGGCAATATGCTTGCAAAACGACGTTAACCGCAGGAAATCTTTGGCCCCGAAAACTCTCCAAAGAACGGATCATTCTGGAGACTGACACATGACTCTGTAAAAAAGAAATCGAAACGATTACGTGGATTTGTTTTACAATTAAGACCAGCATATACTGTATATGTGTGTATGCACGTATAAAAATGAGCACCATCACAATTGTTTTGTTCCTTTTACAGATTTTTTGTGTTCCTTAACATATTTTTAAAATTACAATAATTCCTGAAGTCCTGGCATTGCTATATACACACCTGTAGGCCATGGCGCAGATATATGCAAAGCTCTAGAGTCAGAATGACATGGTCATTGAAGTTGTGGAGACCATCTCGCCACTCCTGGTACCGGTAGTCCATGTGGCATTGTGAGCATCTTTTATTGTAAGTCGAGATATCTGCAATGTGTAGACGGACAAAATTAGGACATCAAATCAGCAGTATGTGGTCAGTCAATTATGTATTTTATGTATGTACTTACTGTGATTTACACCGCTCATGCCGACTACTGTAGCTTTGTCTGTAATGAGAAAACCATCTTCTAATCTGGGATAGCCTAGACAGAGCTTGCATGTTTCTTCAGTAGGAATCAAACATACAGGATAATCTGTCAGAGCTCTTGGAGCTGTGGCGTCTCCAGGAAGGGTTGCTAGTATTTTCTTCTCTGCAAAAGTGTATCTCACACTTCTCTCCAGCTCTGTGGTAGCAGGATGAATGTAAGAGTGAGATGTCTCTTGAAGTGCTGCAGGCAGGAGATCTTTCCTGGTTTGGAATACGTGCCATTTGCCGACGCTCTTATGTAGACATGACTTATGAGGGTTTGTACAGGGGCAATGCCAGGTGTGTTTTTTCAAGTTATAAGTGACTATAACTCTGCCAAAGCAGGAGAAACTGTGTATTTTGGGCTCATGAACAGAGAGACAAAGTTGATGTGTGGAACCTCCCAAATCCACCAACACAGAATAAGGCACATGGTCTTTCTCCGCTGCTTTTTGCCTCAATTTGCAGGTTGCCATCATAGATTCTTCGACAATATGCAAAGACACCAACTCCTCAAGAGCCTCTGGTTTAAGAAACTCCTCATGTGCAATCTTGCTGCAGTAATCCAGTGATCGAATGTGCTCACACAGACTGTAAATCAGCCCACTCTGCTTTGCAAGCGACTGATACTTATGACATTCCTCCACCCCACACTTTATCTGATGATGATTTCCCCATGTTTTACGCTGTACATGTATCGGCACAGAGAACCCATGAGAAACTTTTTGGATAGCAAATATTCCCCGTGTTTCATCAACACATACATTTTTTAGATGTGAAGCAGCAGTAATATCCTTCAGCCCTGCATGCTTCCTCTGTATATGGGCACCCAGGTTTTTCTTGTAAAGACGGAGCGAGCAGTGAGGGCACCTCACCAACTTTAAACTTCTGACACCATAAGAGGGCAGTTTCATTGTGTCATGAGACCCAGCAGCAGCCTTGACTGAATCCTCGGGTGAACAGGCATCTGTGCTAGAGGCCTCTGGTTGTGAAGCCGAGGGAATATCGCTGGATACTGGTGAAGCTACAGGGGAGTGGAGAGAAACTGGGAGTGGAAGCGTGTAACAATGATCTTGATCTACCACTGATGCATTAGACGCCATGGGCTTCTTCAGCAGATCCAGGAGGGTTGGGTGACGTTCTGAATTAGGTACTGGCGATGTGGCAGCTGGAGAAGGGGGTACTGGTGATGTCGTAGATGGAGAAGGGGGTGCCGGCGATGTCGTAGATGGAGAAGGGGGTGCTGGCAATGTCGCAGGTGGAGAAGGGGGTAATGCCGATGTCGCAGGTGGAGAAGGGGGTAATGCCGATGTTGCAGGTGGAGAAGGGGGTAATGCCGATGTTGCAGGTGGAGAAGGGGGTATTGCCGAAAGAGTAGGAGGACATGAGAGTCTTGAAATCTCTTGGGAAGCAGGAATGCACAGCTGTGATGTTGATAATGGCAATATGGGTGGTGCTGATGTCACCGGCTGGGGAGGTTTATTTTGGCATCCAAACACGTGAGTTTCCATACACTCCTTCCGTATAATTGTTTTTTCACAATAGGGGCAGTGATAATGACCCGCTGGTCTGCACTGCTGGTTGCATCTGCAAATGATGTTGTCTGCAAAGGGACAGAGCAGTTTCGAGTGGTAAGAAAGACGAAAAACATCTGCAACATCACTAATCAAACTATAAGTAAATATGTGCGAGTTCTACAGCTATGACAGTCAAGTTACCTTGAACATGCAAAGCAGTCTTGATATGGGCATCCATGTGTCTCTGGATCTTCCTGCTGCTAGTTGGCTTGAATTTGGGACACAGAAGGCAGTGAAACAATGTCTTGCTAAGACTTGGGGACTGTATTTCGAACTGGCCCCCAGCCTGAACTATTGATGGGTGGATCTGTAAAACAGCAATATAGCTTGTATTACAAGTTTTAGACTTTTTTTTTTTTCAAATACCTTTATTGGAATAACCAGAACAGGGGAGTGACAGACATAGCTCTGAACATACATAGCATTTCTATATTGCTATAACATAGGGCAGGGACAGTACAAAAAAATAGACGTTGAGCTTGTTTAGGATGCATAACATCAACTGACATTATTTGTTGTTCTTGATTTATGAATGACATTTCCATAAGTCATCAACCGTTCTGTTATTTGTATGAACGGATAAAAAACGACTGTACATTGGCTTATGGCTTTGAATTTTACCTTTTGACAAATACTTTTTTAGCTATAAGGTAGCTATTTCGTCCGCATAATATACATGAGAACAGCGAACCACATGAAAGCACAGAAGCGCATGGAAAGACCGTGTTTAACACTGAGAACTCCAGCTCTGATGAGACACTAATGTGGTTTACAATCACTTACTTTGACCATGATGTTCTGAGGCGTTCACTCGCCTTACTTCCATTTAAATTGAGTTCTAAAAGTTGCTACATGGATGCAAGAGGCTCAATTGTAGTCTAACTGCTGCTGTGGCCAACTGCGCAAGCGCGAAAGCGTACGAGGACCTTAACGGCTTAGACGGTTGTTCAAAAGACTGCCTGTATGAAATCATCTGTCATACATCGTATTGTACATGCTTTTTATAACTGACATATTATTTTAATTTTAATTTTCTATTTTTTAAAACATACCACTCTTTTGTGAATTTTTACCTTCAATACAAATAACCACACTGTTGGTCCACAAGCATATTATTAAATTAGAACATTATCAGATGAAAATACAGAGAGATACAGGCATTGTGCAGAGAAAGCTTGGTATTTATTTTGATACCCAGATATTAATACAATGTCTCAAACAAATTGCATTTGCATTTCCTAATTTGCTGTTTGTTCAGCTAAACACAGCACAGTTAGCAGTAGGCCTATGAATAACGTGTATTCCTTTTACTGTAAAAGCTTGAAGGCCCATGAAGACCTGAAATCATGTTGTTTGAATCATACAGTGAAGAGCAGAAAACCACTGAAGGTGTTGTAGTTCATGCTATCATCATAGACGATCCTGTTTGCCTGGAGCTCCACATACACATTGTCTCCCACCTCGAGGGGGATGACCACAGCGTTACTGCCCATGTCGTTACTGTCAGACCCTGAGGTGTCCCAGGTATGATTCCCTCTTTTCCACCATTTATATTATATATTGATGCTACAGTATGTCATTTTTAATTATGTTTATCTTCAGTTAATTTTGTTTTCTAATGTGGCTTGCATTACTTAAATGGTGTATTGGTTGTACTTGTTTTCATTTGTTTGATGATTGCTCATGTGCTCATGCTTTATTTATCTACATAGACTCAGTACATTACTTTGAGACAGAAACGTTTTGTTTTTGTCACCTTTTGTCTCATTTGAGTACAATAGTGTTGCAGACTCATGATGAATTTGCATGATTCATTTTGCTGAGTCACTTACAGGCCATTAGTTCATGATTTCTGACTGTCTGCTTAAGACAAGCATGCTGTATTTGAGAAATCTTTTGTTTACACTGAGGATAAAACACTTTTCCTTTGGATGTATTTGTCTCATAGCCTAAGCATAATAAAAAAGCTTTAACACTGGACTATTACTGTGCTTCTGATACACTGTATACCAGGCTGCTTAAATAAGTGTCATAGTTTATGTCATGAAATACATTGTCTGCTATCTAGAATATGCCTCATATCATATCATATCCTTGCTCCTATTGTCTGTGTATGCACTCTGACATGACCTTATCTATATGTCTCTGCAGCAACACCACCAGGACTGACTCATGTACGTCTAGCTTTATTCACATTTTCAGGCCAGGATTCCACATGTTATTAGGGCTTTTACACTGATTATTTTCTGCTTGTTATGTAAAAAAAATAAAATAAATAGGGACACATTTTTGGCAATGATTGTAGCAAATGCAATTGATCTTGTACTTTCAGTTTGTACTGTGCGCTGTTAAAATGGTCATGAGTCGAGTAAAATCAGCACCACATGTCTTTACAGAAAATAAACCATCACCTACTGAGTAAAGCTAGTTTTTTTTTCTGAGTAGCTGGATAGAAGTATTGACTGTAGCCTCAGGTCATTGGTACTGTGCTTACGCAACTGTTCCAAGAAGCTCCTGCTTTTTTCCAATCATCTTGTCCAAACACTAGGAGGAGTAAGGACTTACAGATAGCAGTTACAGATATGATCCACTACACTGAAAATTCTTGCTTGTGTATTGTCCAGTCGCTGGGGTCCATTGCAAAATGATCACAAAATAATTCATAAATAAATAGTATATCTTTGAAAAAATAGATGCTTTAAATGATGCTTGGACATAAGTTTACCAAAATAAGAGCTTTTTAATTCCACCGACAAAAAATACTGTACAAGAAAAAGCTCGTAACCCTGTTAGATGTTTCAGCACTGAGCAGGAGTTACTTGTCTGTACATTATCCCACAATTTTACAAAGACAACATTTGTGTTCAACATGACAATTTGAAACCATGTACTTACTCCTATCCCTAAAATAAATATATATGTACTAGAAAGTAAATAAATTAATTATAAGTATATTCCATGTGCGTGTCAACTCAAGCATAAGATAAGTGCAAAAAGAAGATCCAGCCTCCTGTGTAAGACAAGTGTTGGTAGTAGGTAGAGCAGGGTTTGGTTAGAGGTCCCAGTGGATGTGGATGAAGGGAGGTCAAAGGGGTCGCCTCATATCAACTGCCTCCTCAATGATGCCTCCTGCTGATTCCTGTAAAGTGTCGCTGCCCGAGACTCAAAGGCACTGACCATCTGCTTAACCACTTCTTCAAAGAACACGCTGGCCAGCTGAGAGTGCAGAAGAGACTTGAACTCAAAGGACACCTAGAAAAGACACAGGAGGGGGACAAACATGTTAGCTAACGGTTTGTGAGACTCTCAGATTATTCTGTGAGTTTCACTGATTTCTTGCAAGAATGTAAATATAGACCCCACATCTCTGTCAGTTCTGTGGTTAATTTTGACAGTCAGATTTTATTTCCTTTACATGTTCATTGATAATCAGTCTCCCTTATTTAACATGTTCTACTGAAATCCAACCACTTCCTGGCTGACCCTGCGGTAATCTGAGCCAACATTAAGATCATGCTCCTGTCAGCAGCTCCTTAACACTGTTCCCTGCCCTGACAGCTATTTCAGGCCTCCAGGGACACCAGCATGCTACTCAAGACTAAATTTAGAGCATAATGAGATTTTACTCAACACTTCCTTTCAGTCAGTAATCCATTTGCTATGGTACAGGAACAAAGACTTGGAATCAGTCTCTCCTCAAGCATGCAATCTGGTCTCTCAAGTCCCATGGACAAATAATTCTTTTGTGATCAGTGAGTTTGTTAGTTTCATGGATTCACGGTCACTGTTGTTTTATTCCTTTAATTGTTTACATTCTATTTCCATTGCAGAATTCTACCTTTTCCCATCTCTACATATGTCAATTACTGTGGATGCTGCAAAAACCTGATTCCCTCTTGTCTCTCAGGGTCAGATATTCATCTCATCTTATACACTTACATAGAAATCCACTTTGCAGGAGATTGGTAGATCTTTGGATCCAGGGGAAAACCTCCATATTGTTTCAAGGTGGCTGAAGAGGGATCCGTCAGTACACATGGCCTGTTTCAAAAGAAATTATCCTTTGTTTATCATTGACTGCCAAAAGGCAATGAGCATACCTTGGGTCAAAACTGTTGTAATCTTTATTCTATGGAGGAGCACAGAATCAAAAATCAAGACACCTGTTGAGGCAAATTGACAGTCTACAATATTGTGCATGATGCATAAATAATGACAAAATTTACATTTTCTAAAGAAACATTTTTAACATGAAATAGGATGTTGTAGCGGGGCCAACAGGAAGCCACTACTCTTCCTCTAATGCCTGCTCATGCTGGATCTAAGAAAACTTCCACTGTTCTGATGTCAGTAAGAAAATGCTTCAATTTCACTCTTGAAACACATAGTCAAGACATTTGTTCTTAAACATGAATAGAAATTTCACTTCTAATGTGCGTCTTGGTGGTGATCTTAAGACTCATCCACTTGCTCGTCCGACCCCAGCTCCACCTAAGCCTCATCGTTGACCAAATTAAGATTTCCTAGCTGCAGTAATTTATGAGGTATGAAACATAAATCAAAACAGTGGGCAACAACACTTGTTTGTGTTTTGTGTTGTGAGACTTGTGAGACTCCTCACTATTTAAATTTGATTTGTACAAGAAGTGGGCTTTGACAAAAAAGTGTATTGTCTGAGAAAATAAGTAGGTATTTGTAATGGACTTACCCTGACTTGGTGGTTTGGGACGACGGTGACCTCAGAGGTGTAGCGCTCCACGATGGGGGGGAAACCTATTTCGAGCTCCGCCCGGACGTCGCCATTTCGGCCCTTTGTGACCAGAGACTTCTTGCACCAGGGAACAAAGTGCTGGTACTGGTCCACACTGGCCACCACTTTGTACATCTGCTCTGGAGTATACCTGCAGTCACATGAAGATAGAGGCACATCCAAATGAGATAATATCGCCATTTTAATACAGATTTGTGAATTGAATTCTTGAAGTTGTTTTTCATTTTAATGATCAGTTTTAAATGTACTTTGTAAGGTTTGTTAGGTTAACTGTTGACTTAACTAATTTTTCAATTAACCGAAAATGTTCCTTTACCATGCACATGAACAAAACCTGTATTTTTTTCATTTAGAGTTTTTACATTTATTTTATTTACTACTACATACACTACTTTCAGTTACATTTTTTATGTTATTGTGTTGGTTTTCAACATGTTGGATATTATATTGGGGCACTCACCCTAATGTCCGGCACTCGGTGTACTCCATCCTGCGGGTGGTGATGGGAGCAGCCAGGTTGATGAAGCTGCGGATGGGTGTGCTGATGGGGGTGGCAGGGCAGAGAGGCAGGCTGGCCCTTCTCGCTGCCAGGGCCCCACAGGAGCTCAAGTGTCTGAGGGAAGGAAATTATATGAATTTGTGGGAAATACAAAGAACATCCCAGGTTTACTCACTGAGGGGTCCTGTGCCATCTGATGGATCAATTTGCAGTTTCCTGTGCATTTAGGCTGGGTGAATTTAAGAATGACAGAGTTTACCCACAATATTTATGTTGTAAATCCACACTGTTTTAATGTATGAGCACCAATTCACATATGAAGATATTTTAAGGGAAAGCAAAGCATTCATTAACATTTTTCTGAAGACAAACTAACTGGATTAATATTTCCCTGCTGCTGCTGCTGCTGCTGCTGCTGCTGATGATGATGATGATGATGATGATGATACTGACTTTCACATCGCATTTTATTTCTCACTAACCCACTGGCAGCTGGTTGAATACAACAAGTACCTCAAGAGGGAGAAAAAAAAAAAGTCCCGTGACCGGTAAGTGTTGTTTCACTCACACACTCATTCTCAAACACTGGACATTAAATCTACAGTTCATTCATAATAGATCTCCGGAAATTTTAAGAAACAGCCACATTACACCAATAACCACATTTCAAAATGTAGTCTAAACAAGCTCAATTGAACTTTAATCAGTATTTCGCCCATCTGTATCATACGCATCTCTGGGGGAAAGTCCCATTATCACTCACCTGATATTTGCTGTTTTAGTGTTTCCTCGCACAACTTTTGAAGAGTGGGCTTCAGACATCTCCAGCAGCGCTTTAAAGAGGAGAGGAGTCGTTTTGTTGGTCATGGTGAAAAACTAATTCAGGTTCTTAGGAGAGACGTCGGCACTTTCACCCCAGCAGCAGCTTTGTTCTGAACTTTCAGTCGCTCCACCTGCCCGACCAGGACAGCAGTGACGTAACGGGATGCGCCACTGGCTCTGGCCAATCAAAGAGAAGGTGAGGTGAAAGGATAGGTAATATTCCTAAATGAACAAAATAATAAATTAAAGATATTCAGATGACTTATAGGTTTGACTGACTGACGAAACTGTCAGTAGAATTGTTTTTTTTTAAGTGAACATTTCTTGGACAATATATTAATCAGTGGAGGTGCAGGTGGAATCATATATATTTAGGGATCTTAAAAGCATGACAACGTTTGTGAGTCTCAGCACCAGACAAGACAGGCCCATACATTTTTCAAATTTTCTGATTTTATGTCTTTTCATAAACCATTTGTAACTTGCTTTTATGATTTTAAAATAAGTGTATTATTATACATTTTACTGTTATTATAGGATGCATAATGACTATACTAGTCAGAGCTAATCTCTTCAATCCTTACTCAGAGACAGGCACATGGAGTCCCTTTAGACAAAACACTATCAAATGGGAGTCTGATGTTTACATTAAAAAGTTGAGTCATGACTGGTTGCACAAAATTGAGATTGACATTTTCACTCTTGCCACCCAAAAATAAATAAGCCAATCTTGCACATATGAATCATTTGTGACTGAATCATTGAAAATGAGTTCCCAGGATTCTGAGAGGATTCCAGCAGCAAGCCAAAGTCTAAATGACACTGTGTGGTTGAGCTAGTGAACAAGCAAAGCAAGCACACGATGTGCACATGACACTCCTGGACTTTGGCGCTACACAAACAGCAGCATTCTGACACATAGACTAAATTAAAATGTTTAAATTATGATAGTAGGAAAACTAAATTACTTTTAATACGTGTTACAACAGCCTTTACCTAACACTTTAACTCTCATTATACTGATCTTCACAATACTACAGGCTCTGAGAGGCTGGCAGCTCTAAGTGCTGCTGTACTAAGTGGCTGTGCAGTAACACAGCCAGGACCGGTAATGCAGGATCCATTTCAGGATCTTCAGACTGGAATTAGGACACTTGATCAGGGAGGGATTTAAGAACCTCAGTCAGTCTTATCAAAGATAGGCCCGAAACGTAACTCGTAGATGTGCAGACAAGTTAACCTGTCTCAGGTTATAAGAGAACATACTCATGGGATTAAGGGCCGCAGAATGATCCAAAAATTACACAGGGAACGGATGCTGTTCCAGATGGCCCTCATTCAGTCTTTAATCCCTCAACTTCAGTGATTCAAAACCCTGAATGAGGCATTTAAAGTTCCTCCTTACAACAATTCAGAAGGACATTTCTTAACTTTATTAACTACTTTTTAAATGTCTTCTTTTAGGTTTCTATTGAAATTGGTACTAGAGGTAATTATTTCTTCCTATTATCTTGAATTATTATTATTACTATTACTATTTTATAATTTTTTTGTCTGTTTATGCAATTTGTTGTCTCAGGACATTCATCAAATTTTCCAAACTGCGCTACACTGTTGTCATGAGGTCACTGTGTTAATGTCACTGGTTTGTGAAGATGCATATGCGTTTTCAGTTCACTTACTTTTTAACAGATGTATTAAAAAGAAACTCCTGGCAGCCTGAATTTTTTACATGCTTTAGAGCGAGGAACTTGTTCCTGTTCGCTCAAAATAGCCAATCAAAAATTACATAAGAAAATTCTTAGTGTTTCTATGTGGTAAAAACCTGTCTAGAAGCACGCCTAGCCCAGTGAAAATATGCCAACCAGTGTGGTAAGAACACTATCAAACGACAGGAATGCAAAAGTTGTTGTATCACTCAAAACATAAACCTTATCAGTTATTTCTCCACCAACCAGAAATGGTTTATTTTTCTATTTATATCTTTATATTGTGATAAGGAATATGACTTCTGATAAGTGACATACAAAAATAGAAGCATGGAGTCACTCTACCCAACACAGTCCGTGAGAGTGTGTCAACTTTAATCCAGAAATCAACAATGAAAGAGCAAAATATTAACCTCTGCACATAAAGTAAAAGAAGCGCAAGTCTGCACATGATGTGGTGGCCTTTAATAAAGTTACTGTTCCTCAGATGAGAAAATTATTTTGCTCATAGCACTGATGTACCGCGAGCCATCTGGTTCTGTGATCTTCAGTGTGGTGAGAGGGGGCATGACACCGCTGGTGAAGTATCTGAATGCAGGGCTGGGTGACTGGATGGCATCTAGAAACACCTTGGAGACAAAAACAAACACACCACAGCAGTTCAGTCCAGAGGTGCACTTATACTGACACACTAAATTTTGTAAACCCGTGATAAACTCAACCTATATCTGACCTAAAGTAAAAGTAGCTATATAAAAATGCACCATTACAAGTGAAAGTATATTATTCAAACGTTTACGTCAGGTAAAAATCAA
This sequence comes from Maccullochella peelii, assembly GCA_002120245.1. NCBI lineage: Eukaryota > Metazoa > Chordata > Actinopteri > Centrarchiformes > Percichthyidae > Maccullochella > Maccullochella peelii. Next base: position 56,116 of record LKNJ01001464.1, read on the forward strand.
GTAAAAACAAAAGTAGTATTAGCAGAAAAATGCACTTATCAAAAGTAAAAGTACTCAGTATGCAGAGTGGCCCCTGTCTGTGTTATATTATTATATTATTGGAGTTCTATTATTCTTACATACATGTGTTTGCAGTTTTTTAATGTTGTAGCTGGATGAGGTGGAGCTGATTCTAACTACTTTATATACTGATGGGTAGATTAATAAGCTTTGCATCATATTTTATTAGCACATCATAGGTTTTACCTTTACAATGTCCTCAGTATCCTGTGCTGCATTTTGGAAAATGGAGCCACAGTGCTGCAGGTATTTTTCATAGAGGCTGAGTGTGTGGGTATCAACCTGTTGGAGAGATGTATCCCCGAGCTCCGCCTTCTGCAGGTTGACCAGGAAGTCAGTGTTGACTGGACCACACTCAATGAGACTCACGCTACGGGATGAAGCATCGAGTCAATAGTCTCTCCATATTTACAGTTAATAGATAGATTTTTTTTTTTACACCCAGTAGGCCCTAAACTAAGGAAACACTATGCAGCTAACTTTAAAACTCACTGGATATTGAAGTGTTGGAGGAGGATAGCCAAACTCTCACATGCTCCCTCTATTGCAAACTTACTGGCACAGTACACCTCATTAAAAGGGAGACCTGTAAGAGAGCATGAAGTAGAAAGAAGGGTTATTTTGGCAATTTCATGTATGGCACCAAGCATTGGTGTGATTTGTTTTTGTGATTTCTGTCAAATCATTATAAAAACTGTGTGTGTGGAACACTGTTGGCATTTAGCAATTCCTCAACCATTTACTTGTCTCACCATGAAGCCCTCCAGTGCTGCCAGTGACCAGAATGCGGCCCTGGCCCTGAGCCTTCATGTCCGGCAGGAAAGCCTGAATGGTCTGGATGGTACCTAGGAGGTTGACCTCCAGAATCTGCCTCATTGAATCCAAGGACTGCACCTCCAGTGGCCCCATCAAACCCACACCAGCATTGCACACTGTGAGTAGTGAGGATTGGACCATTAACACACACAAATTACAATCTTAATCAGAAAACACTGACAAAAGAGCATACCCAGAATGTCCACTCGTTTCTCCACAACCCTGTCCCTCGCATCCAGGATGGACTGCCGGCCGGTCACGTCCATTTGGAGTATGTCCAAGGTATCCCTGTGCAGGCCTTTCACACACTCTAAAAGACGCTCCTTCTTGGCCAGGTTTCTCATTGTGGCATAGACTAAACAGAAAGCAGCACTTTGTGGAGTTTTTTGATACAGATGCAAAACGGAATACACACATTGGACTAAAAAGGAATAGTGAATAGTTTTCATATGCTTTTAACTGTTTTGCTTTTAATACAAATTCACATATATGCTGCAGAATAGCTCTGGTTGTCAAGTCATTTGTTTAGTCCAGTATCACATACAGCACATACAGTACAACATCACATACTGTACAGTGTCTATGTGGGCTTAGAACGCCTCTAACATCAACATTTCCTGACCCAGTGCAAGCTCTCTAAAAAGACACTTTAGCACATGAGGAATACAATAAAAGACTGTGATTGGTCAATGTCAACTGTGGTTACCTTTGAATGTTTTGTTGGGGTCAGAGGCTAGCCGGACAGCCAGGCTGAGACCGATTCCCGAGGAGCAGCCTGTGATCAGCACCACCTTCTTGTCCATGGAGCCTGCCTCACTAACGTTCTGCATCGACAGACAGCAGCCAGAGCAAAGAGGCTAAGATGGAGGTATGTGAAAACTTTTCAGTGTTGTCACGTCTTTCGCTATCACAAGGCCAGTTAATTCTAAACATCTTCCCGTTATCAGCCACCTGGTGTCCTCCTAGTTTTTTCTCATGTCTTTGTTGATATAGTTTGATTTTTCCCATTGAGACATGTGGGAAACACTACTGCCTGTGTGTGTGTGTTTGTGTGTGTGTGTGTGTGTGTGTGTGTGTGTGTGTAAATAATTATACTTCGATGTAAGTGTAAATTAAATATATATTTTTGGAGGTGTATATTCTACACTTTCTGTGACTGCTGTGAGGTGGTATGCTCTTATTTATTTCAATTAAATTTAGCTTTTGTGACTAAAAACAATGCAGAAAAACCTAGTACACTATGCACTCTACTTGTTGGTCCTTTGAATTACACCACTATTATGAGCACTAGGTGGCAGCAAAACATCAGAATATCAGTCCTCGACCACACCATAAATAAAGTCAGGCTGACCTCTGGCTGCTTCATCTACCACATCAAGACAATGAGGCTGAGAATAGCCAGAAAGGAGCACAATGGGATTGAGTTTAAGGGATCGAGAAGGGAAATCGCTAAGTGTTGTTCTCATAAGGTCTCCAAATCAGAGACCTTATCCTTTTCCCAGGCTTGTGTTGAGGGAAATTGTTATTTAAGGTATGTCTAACAGAGAGTTGGCCTTCACTGATGCCATTCAGCTCTGGTAGTTTTGGTTCAAGTTTATACAGACAAACTATCCAGTAAAGCCTATAATATTCTTTAAATGTGTAACAAAGTAATCTCAATTCAAAGATTTTCATATTCTGAGCTTAAAATCACATGTTCATCAGCTGATGAAAGCTGTTATAAAGGTAAAAAGCTGTTATAAGTGGACCTATGAGTTGAGATTATTTTCCTCACACATACTGTTCCCAAAAATAAGAATCAACCTCCATGCAAATTTTAAATGGTGTTAAAATAGAGTCTTTCAAATCAGTTGTTTCAGGAAACTAAGATACTTTTCAATGTCTAAATGAATCTTAATAAGTTTTGTCATCTGTGATCACAAGCGTTTTGGCATGTCAAACAAAGGCATTGCAAATCTGCAAATAAAATGTAGTTGCACTGAGAGGAAACTTGGCCCATTTTAAAGCGACATTCCAACTAAAACCCAGGTCCAAAAGTGTCTATTACTCAAGTAATAGTACAAGTAATCCATCATGCAAGCTCTGAGCAGTGACTGGAAAATATGTTGTGTGATAACAAGACGTCGTCATGTGCATGTGAGTGAGTTTTCACTAGGTGGCGACAGATCCTCAATACAAACCATTCATCTATCAGAGCTTGTGTAAAGTCTGGTAATTATATGTAGCACCTGCCTATTATAAGCTATTATAAACACTGGACATAGTGCTGTGTCACTCATTCTCATGAAATGTCATATACAGCGTAGAGTATGCAATATGAAATTTGACGTTTTTCAGTTAAGATACTTCTTGCATGAAAGTTATTTTGCAGCTTCAATTCAGAGCCAGAGTTTATGTTGATACTGTGAACAAGCCTCATTTACAGTAATTTTTTGAGGCACTTGAAGTGTTATGGTCCTCTCCTATCTCTTTTCCCTCTTTTTTGCCTTGTCTCCTACAGCTGAGTTTCTGACCAGTCAGAAGAACTTGCATCTTTATGCAACATTTCAGCAGCCTGATTTGGACGAATTTCTTCTGCTGATGGGAGCACACCAAGTAGGAATTTCCTGCCATTTTGTTGCGTTCCTCCCCTTGAGATGGCATCAGCTTGGCCGCTGTCCCAGAGTCTGAGGGACAGATAACAGCAGGCCTAGAACCTCTTTCAAATATCTACATCTCCCAAGCATTGTTAAAAATCTTGAACTGCTTGACCTCAGATGTTACTGAGTTTTAGCTGTTTTACTGTATGCATCCATTCGTTTTTTTCATTAAATGCTTATCATGTTCAGGGCCATGAAGCTTGAATACACTTATAGTACTTTGCCATATGCATGTATGCATGTTGCATTGTTACTGTTCTTGTAGAAGAGGTGATGAAGCATGTCAAAGTTTCTGTGACTACAGTGTGCAAATTGCTTTAATTTGAGTGAAAAAGCAAATGCCAAATTCAAATTCATTATGTTCTGTATTGAGCTTCTGTCTTCTTTAGTCTCTCTCATCAGTGCACAGTCAAGCAAAACTCAGAAGTATGGGCTGCACTTCAGGGAGTTTAGTCTCTGAATCCATCCTGACAGCATGGTACAGTCTATGGTCCATGGTCTAGTGCAGTTTGGCAGCTTCCTGCTACATGTGGCCTACAATCTCCCTGTTGCCCAGTAATTACCAAGAGAAGGTCGAGTGGAGGTGCACAGTGATCTGGGAAAGCCTTTAAAACACCTCCTTGACGAGACTGGCCCACAGCACTGAGAGTAAACAGACTTCTGAAGACCTTACAGTTGCTCAGGGAAAGAACAAGGACATCCCACGTGCACAACCGTGTGTCTTTGTGGCATTTCTGGGAGAAAAGTCAAGTGTTTGTTGGAAGTGGTGGAGGCAGCAGGCTGGCCTCGTGCTCAAGGGGGAAATGCATGTGATGGAGCAGTCATGGATGCTGCACTGTGACTGCAGTGCCAACAGCAGAAGTATCTGACACTGCTTCAGGAGGAAAAGCATAAAAGCTCCCTGGTGTCAGTCCATGTGCTAGAACCAGGCCAAGTGAGTCACACTGGGCTGTGCTATTGCAGGGCAGACACATGTAATGAGTGCATGGTGCAGACACAATACAAGGTTTGTAACAACACCTGAGTGGCTTCAGAAGCAGATGTACTTGACAGGATGTCCCATGTGAGAGTGATGAGCAGAAGTGAAACAGTTGTGGTGGATGTGGTGAAGCTGAAATGTCACGCAATACCTGACAGTGAAGTTAAATGAGGCTGATTTTACTGAGGGCGTTTCAGCTGAACTGAATAATGCAGATGTTACAGTTCTCAGAGATGTTGCCTCACTGTACAGGTATAAGATAAAACCGTATAAATTAACTTTTAAAGCTGATCAGATCAAACTTGTTCTTAATCTCAAAAAAGGGTGATGTAGTTTGATGTCTGTCATTCTTGTGAACACCTAATACCAGCCAAGGTAAGCCCTGTAAGAGGAAGAAGAATGGTCTCCCTTTGATAAGGACGTTACATAAAAATAAAGCCTCCTTTTGACTTTAGTTTAAGATACACAGTAGTTATAGCTAAAAGTAATGACCGGCTGAAATAGTTAGCTAAAAGTAATGATTGCATAGTTGAGATAGTGAAAAGTAATGGATGGTTGAAATGTGTCAGTTTCTGCCACAAAGCCGTAGTAAATGCAAACTTAACCAAACTGACCTAAACATTGACACTGACCTAAATGTCAACGTTGTAGTTCATCTGACAGCGCTGTGGGGATACTTCTGACAAAAGGTTGGAAACCACGGCTCTACCTGATCTCTCGCATTATGAAATGATATACTGAAGAACAGTTACTGTCATTTTTTGTACATCTCTGAGACAAGTAACCCTATTTTGAGATACTGTGGCTCTGTGTCTTATGCAGGTCAGATTATCCTTCATAATGTTTTTCAGTAAAACATTCTACCACTCTTACACTTTTCTAAAGTCATTGAAAAATCTTTGCATAACTTCTAACAAAGGCTGCAGAAAACAATAAGGATAGTGTCCCTTAGAAGACATAAATTTGACGTAATTTTTTTTTTTTTGATTGTTTTTTGTCTGGTGTTGTCTCCTTGCCAATAAGTTCATACTGCAACATTTCCATCTCATATCAAAATAATTCCTCTCTACCTGTCTGAGAGGTTTTGTTTCACTTTGTAAAACCACAGTTTGATTTCTTTGGTCTAGACTTAATGGTTTTATGATTATATCTATGCATTTGCATCTGATGAGAGTTACTGTGTCTGTGACCTTTTCTTGCCTCTCTTCTCAACTCACAGTAGATACATTTAATCCATATCCTTTTTTGCCTATGAGTCTAATCAATCATCAAAGTCTGCAGCCTCTCAACTCTTTTACTTACAAAATGTTTTGCCTTGAGACATGTTCTTTCTCTCCAAAGTTTCTTCTATTTCACTAATGTATGTACAATAGCTCTTTGCTCACTGGTATAGTAAATGTCCGAAGTAAACTGTCAATGTTTGAGAGAGGTTTTGTGCTTGTGTGTGCTGCAGGTGGACATAATGCTGTTTAGATGTTGCAGGGATATGTGGTAAAAATAGAAAGTATCCCCTGTTCTGTGAAACCCATCCAGCCTACAGGACAACTGGGACTGGAGTGGGAGATCGGAAGAATTCCCTCCTCTGAGAATTTAAGCCAGGATGATAAAAACCCAAACCAAGGAGCTATAACTTTATATGCCTGCTGATAAACTGCAGACTGACGAGAGATGTGGCTCAGACTAATCATTCTGTTCTGACAACGTCTGGCAGGTTTACTTCAATGAAGGGTAAAGAGAGAGCCTGAGAAATCCACACAGTGCATTTTTCACAAGGTAATATAGAGAGAGTGGGGCTCGCTCTTTTCTGGTAAAATCATCACGGCTGAAACAGGAGAGGACGTGTGGAAAGTCCGAATGGTTTTGAACACACGTACAGAGGCAGAATCAGCACATTTTAAATTTCTAATCTACAGAATAGAATTTCCTGAAAACATTTTAGTATAACTAGATCAAACTTAATTATTCTAAAGATGCAAGTTATATTCTTAAGAAAGAAAGAAATGCAATCTGTCTGAAAGTATTATTAATGAGAAAGCTGCACGTCCATAATTCATTGTGCTCGGTGCAAAACCAAGACAGAAAGAAACAAATATATAGCCATATTTCAAGTGAAAGAACATTATAATCTTGCTGTCGACCCAAGGGAGGGGTCTGGCCAAACTTCCATCCCAGAGCAAGGTCAAAGGTCACTTAGGTCCTGTCATGAGAGGGGATTAGGGCAATATATTTTATACATGTATATTTTCCCAGAGTTTTGATATATGGGATAATGCAGGGGTTATGGTTGCCTGCTGGACATGAGGCTTTACGTCAGCTGTAACCCTCGGTACCACTGCCTGACCTGCCGGATTTGCATTCCAGAGGACCAGTTTGTGTACAAAACCTCAGAGCTCCAGGAAATGGCAGGGAATGTGTCATGGGAAATATCCCCTCCGTCTTGAACCCACTCGAGGCATTCTTTCTCTCTGTTACATTGGGGACATCCTGTTCCTGCTCTTTTCTTGGCCTTCAGGCACTCAAGTCTGTCCTGGGACTCGACCTGACCTGTATTTAGCTCAGAGCACTGATGCCTTATGCATGGCTTAAGCTGGAGGTCAAAGCAGGACAGTTTCATATATACATGCATACCTCCTGCAGCTGCACCATCATGGTGACTTTTGTTCGGTCGCCAGGCACAAACGTATCTGAGCTGCATATCAGACGCTTGTTCCATTGCGAGATCCAGCTCGTTAGATAACATACACGAGAAAATTGTGTAAGTGCAGATCTCATCAGAAGCTCTTTGCTGGGTCATATCCCTGGTCTGGCTGGGAAAATACAGTTGCAGACAGCAGACGACTATGGTTGCACTGGGCAGCTTCAAGGGGTCAATGGTTAAATGTGAAGCAAGGACAAGTGTGCTAACTCTAAAGTTATGGCCACTCTATTGGGTGGCTGTATTTGTATTATATAATTTTTCTTTACTGTGTAACTGTCCAATAGCACACATTCCAGTGTTTTATCTTTTCTTTCTTGGCTCTCTGTCCTCTTTCCTCCAGGTGCAGCAGTTAGAGAATGCCAGGCACTCCATGCATCAATTCCTCACCTGTGATGTGGTGAAATTAAGTGATGGGTGGTGTGTTGGGGCACGGCAAGTGACTCAGCAATGCTGGTATTCACTTGATATCGTATAAAAAAAGAGTTCTTGGCAGTAAATGCAGGTTTGTTTTAGCACCACCTCTCTCACGCAGCACAGTTGTCACGGCAAATGCCGTCTTTTTTTCTGCATCTTAGTGCCCCTTAGTCTCTCTCTCTTTTTGTCTGAATTGTTTCTAAATAATGCTTCTCCATGTGCCTTCTTGCCTTCCCACAGATACTGATGAAATCAGTGGCGCACTCCACCCACCACCTGGTTACCTGGATACCCTCTGTTTACAGCTGGGTCTGGACACACTGTGACTAAGTGTGCAGACATAACATGATGCATTGTGCTAGCATGCATGACAGTAAGTGTCAAGACTTCCTTCACAGACCTTCCCACAAACATAAACACCACACCACACCCCTTTTTTTTTTATAAAAAAAAACTGCAAACATTTTCATTTGCATTTTGCAGCCACACAAGCCCCTGTCTCTCTTTTTCTGAAGCTCTTTCCTGTGTTCTCATGTGCAAATGCTTACCAAACTCACTTCCCCTGGCTCTCAAATGCATACAAGTCACACAAAAGGAGATTAACATGTTCTGCAGCTGAGATATGCAGTGCTTGGGCCTGAATAATGAAGTCTTGTCCTGATATTTGTCTTGGCGCCTGCATCGTTGCTTTTTTCTTTTGTTTTCTGCTATAGTAAAACCTTGACATACAGTCTGTCACCTTAGAAAAGTATTATTAACACATTTTGCTAGCCCATACTGCAGTTGCATAATCAATGCCTCGACTTTCAGTTCCCAGGAGCCAAGAACACAATGACATAAATTTTACACCTGTGGCATGCACACGGTGAGCACTTCTTCTCACTCATTCTCTAATTGATGCGTTTATAAGATCATATTTCCTCAGTGCCTTTTGTCACCTGCTCTCTGCACAGGCTCAGTATGTCCCACACTCCCACAGTTGAGAGTTAATCCTTGTTATTACCTCAACAAATACTTCTCTCACACGCCTGAATAGAAACAAATGTCACCCGTCTTCATTTCTAACATACCTGTTCTGGTTTGTCATTGTTTTTTCCAACACTGTGGTGTTTTCATTGGTTGACTCGACAACGGTTTTTGATCATGCTATATTTGAAAAAAAGCTGCAGTGAAACAGAGATAGCCTTGCCCTGCAATAAAAACTGCTTAGAGTATCTGGGTAATGTGTTTGCTATATGCATTGGTTGTTTTTCGGTTCCACTTCCTGCTGTAATTCCTGTCAATTTCAGTTAATCTATGTTTAGAGCGGGTGGAGAAAGTAAACTCTTTTTCATGGCTTGGACATCTTTAAAGGTTTAAAGTGAGAAGTCACCTTTCAAGTTATTCAAATGCCCAGATGTCTGCAGCAACATTTCACGTGACAATACATTACTGTACTTTGGTTAGTGTTTAGGTAGTTCAGTGTATAGAAGACTTCAGTTTATTCAGAGGGCCATTTCAGCAGCAAATAGGAGAGGAGAAATACTGCATTTATTTCATAAAGGGTCATAAGCAAAAAGAAGTTTACCATGTGTTATTTGTTGCCTTAAAGCAAGACTTCTTAACTTTTGAACTAAGAAATAACATTAATCTTCCTCTTCCAAATGAAACTTTGAATTAATAAGCAGTAAAACTCACCTTTGATCAGTTCAATAAACCCATGGCTTTGCTGCTACAGCCTCACTTGGTCCAGTATGACCAGTAGCTTATGGTGGCTAATGTTAGCTAATGGGGTCCAGCTAATGTTAGCAAACTAGATATTGCTGTCTAAGTGATTCCTAAGTCAGATCTCTGAATTTATGACTCCGCTCTAGTTTACAAACTACTACTGTTACACTACGTTTGAACACTCAACATTATCCCATCATTGTCACTTAGCAGCTGCTGTTCAGCAAAAGTTACATAGTGATAGTAATCACCTCTTATTTTTTTCTGTCCTTACATTACTGGAGCTGGATGCTTGCTGACAGCTTGACTTAAACCTGGGTCTTTGAAGGCACGCCTCCTGGCTGTGTAACTTTGATACAAATTCAAATTTCCATTTGGTGTTTGTTTGGTCCAGAAATTAAAATATGATGCTGGTAATGTCTTTCCACATGAAAGAGCAAGTACAAGTAAAAGTCAAATACCATAATTGCTCATAAAAATAGCAAATTAAAGAAGAAGAATGTTCCCCTAAATATCTAAAACACTTTTTGGCTCCCTTAACACCACAGAGTTTTTAATTATCACAGGGAGTTTTTATTCCAAATAAACTGTGGATTATGTAAATGTGATTTTTCTGCACAACCTTCCTGTCTGAGCTAAGGATGCAGATACAAAACATTCCCAAGTACAATCTGGGTCTTATCACCTCTCAACATAATTTCCTTCACATTAAATGACCAAGACCAGGAGCCAAGTCCCTTAAGTGTGCTTACTGTAAATGGTGCTACGTGCTTATCATGCATCACTCCCTATTCTGTAATGTCAGTGAACCTTCATTTTATTGCTAATGTAGATGAGAAATTGTCCTGTCTTCCTCCTCTTGTACCAATTCTCTGCCCATGCTCCAAAGCGGTTGTCTTTTTAAAGTGATTAGAGGGTGAGTTAAAGGCTAAGTACATTTCGACAGAGATAGATGGGGTCATAGTGACATGATGGTGAATTTCTCAGACATCCTTGTGGTAGACGGCAATTGAATATGTCTTGCAGTTATGAGATGACAGAGCAAGGGTCAATAGAAAGCTCTGGGAAACGTGCTGTGTTGCATGATCCTCCGGGAGCTGTAGAAGTCCTCCAACACAAGCAGATCACTCGGCTGTATCTGGGGCGAACGTTTTTGCTGACAATTTGTCATACTTAGTAATTATTACATAAGAACTTTGGCCTATAATTTGGGTTTAGAAAGCAGACTTGTGTGGAGGCAGCAGATAACGTAGCAGCAGGCGGAGAGAAGCCCAAATGCATGCTTAGCTGCTGGTTATATAAGATGGTTTTTCCGTGGCTTCTCCAACCGAAGAAATCAAGTTGAATTCTGACATGCATGACAATCTTGATGATGGGAATGCCATGGCATTACAGCCTAATATGGGCGGTACATTGAGCTGATGCCAGTTTGACTCTCAGTTACATTCCAGCTCCTCTTAGTTTCTGTTCATCAAGCTGTTATGAACTCACCTTCACATTCCTTCCTTGTTTACGGCTCGTTTCTGGATTAGTGTGTCTGAGAGCATGGGTGGTGTACATGCCCTTCACGCTCTCACATTTACAGTAAACTGAAACAGTTCTGTCAATTAGCCCAGTTGTTTGATCCTGACTTGAGAGGTTCTTAAGTGTCCTATTGTTTAAAAAGCAGGCATCACTTTTCAAATCACTTTATAAATCATATTTATGTTTTATAGATTAGTAATTAGCCATTAACCATATAAGGATCATTTTGGGGTTGCCAGGTTGTAAAAAATCCTCCAGCATTTTGCTTTGTTTTAGCTGTTTAATCCATCACAAAGGCTCCTCCAGTGCACCCTCTGGAAAAGAGCTGCAGAGCCTCCAGTGATGGAAGAAGTATTCAGATCATTTTCTGGTAAAAGTACCAATACAACAATGTAAAATACTAAGTAAAATACTAATAAATCCTGCAAATCGCAAGTAAAAGTAAGGAAGCATTCTAAGCCAAATGTTATTAAGTACTTGTTCTGCCCTTATAACTGATATATTATACTTATGACATTATTAGATTTTTAATACTGATGCATCAATGCATAAGCTGCATTTTACTGCTGATCAAGGTGGAACTAGTTTGAACTACTTTATATACTGTTTGGTAGTTTAATCCAGTGGTTTCCAACCTAGGGGTCAGGCCCCTCCAAAGGATCACAAGATATATTTGAGGGATTGTGTGATGATTAATAGGAGAAGAAAGAAGAAAAAACAAAGTTCTTATACACAAATCGGTTTTCATCCTTTGGACTTTTGTCTAATCTTGGCTTTTATTGTGAAATATTGGATAATTTAAGCAGTAATTTGAATGAAACCGTGTGAAATGTTCAGAAGGGAAATGTCTCTTTGGTTGAATTGCTAAAAACTTGTGAAACAAAACTCTCTTACATGAGAGAGATGTCAGGCTAGATTTGGGGAGGTCATATTTTTTATGATTTTAGATTTGTATTCTCCTTTGTATGGAAGAATTATTTTCCTGTGTGTGATTGTAAAATTATCTTCATGTAACCTACCATTGCTGCAAAAGTGTACATCAAATCAAATAATTAAGTAAAATGATATTTAAAATCTTTGAAAAAGTATCCTCCTTATTTAGACAGCTATTTTTGTAACGATAACATGCGATGTGTCTTTAAGGCTACTGCTGCTGTTTGTTCTTGTAAAAAAAGAAGACAGGGCCTGAGGTAGTTCTTTAGTTAAACAATAAAGTGATCTGTAGTTTCCAAATAACTCATCTGTCTTCAGTGCTGGAGTCTCAGTCTTGCCTCTGGTTTAACAGGGATGTGGCAGTAGATTCCTATGGCTTGGCCTTGGGTCAGCAGGGGGATTCCTCGAGATCCAGCATCTGGGTGCTGCATTCTTGCAGTCCCTACACATTGCCATCGCAACGCTCACGAGACACAACAGTTTCGACAGCCTCAGTCGCAGACAGAGTCGTTTCCTGTCCCCCAGCTGGAGTGAGGGGTGTGAGAAACATGCTCACTGAGCTCAGAGTTATGGCCAGAGAGGCGAATGGTAGCACAGAACCAAATAACCCCATCCCACAGAGACGATGGTCCCCTCTTCAACAGACACTCCACTCAAAAGACGAGGAAGAGGGACAAAGGAGCAATTCAGTGTCTGTTAACACAAGAGGCCCTGTCTATAATAAATACTAAGCTACATGAATGAAGATGAAGATGTGAAGGCTTTGTGACCAAACATGAAAATCCAACTCTGGTTCCTCAGACAAATCATTGGAATTGATTAGGAAGATTATGTTAAAACCTAACAGATGGTGCTAACCCTTGTCTTTATGTTTGGGGTTTCAGGGTTTCGAATTAGAGGCGGGCCTGTCAAGGGCGGCTGTCCCATCAAAGTGGGGACACGCCCTCAGAGTGGCCACAGACATTGGGCTGGAAAGCGGTTAACTCAGTCTGAATTCCTGCCAGAGTGTTTTATGTTCCCATTCAGTCTGCGGAAGGAGCTGCAGACCACTGGATGCTGGACACCCTCCAACTCTTTACATATTATTTAAAGGGAAATTAATTTAACTTTTACATATTCTGTTGCCAGCTGCCACCAGTTCAACATTACAGTACACTTAAAATCCTTCACAGGGTTGTAAAACAGGAGTGCAAAATGTTCACTTCTGCTAAAAGCCAGCCAAACAAAGTCCTTCTTGTGGAAAATTAGATTGTTGGAGTAAAGTATGTTGAGACATGTTTAATTCACTGTGGGTCACTTGTCTAATTTTTGTGATGTGATCAGCTGAAAAGCTGAGGGGGGTGATAAAGAAGGCAGTTTTAACACAGAGGCCTGGGGTGAAGCATGAATAACTGGCTGTCGATGTGAACTATAAGTCATAGCTGTGGGGTTCTCGAGCGCTAAGTTAGTGGAAACACACACACCCACATGCATTTGAGTGCATACACTTAAATCTAGGTGTCTCCCTGGGAGGTCTTGTAAGGGTAAAACAAAAGAACTAAAGAAAGTGAGAAAAGAATATAAAATTATGGGAGCGAATAAGCAGCCGGATTCTCGCTTAAGTTCATGGGGGTCTCGAGCCGGCCTTTGATTTACTGAGGGAGGCTGAAGAAGTATTTGTTTGCGTGAATGAGAACAAAACACAGGAAAACAGTAGCAGGCCACTGGGCCACAGCCAGCACTCAGCAAAATGGGATAAATGATTTCTGTGGAAAAGATCGTCCAAACCCTCCTCATCATTATTTCACCATTCTGAGGTTTTGCAGGAAGTCGAGAAAATTGATTTCTGAGCTGTGCATCAGGTTCAGAGTCTTACATGCAAAGATATGCAAATATACTTCAGGACATGAAATTTGGTTTGACTATGCATGGTCTCCAGAGGATTATTCCTGTATTTTGTTGACCTCCTAACCTTCTACCACCACTGTCAGGACACAATGTCCCCCCTGAACACTTGATTGGAAACAGGGGAATCAGCTAGCCTGGCCCTGTCTTGTTTGTTTAAGCCTTTTTATGAGGGGTTATGTGCCGGACTATTTCTTGGCTCTGAGCAGTTGCCAGGCAACCAGTGGAGACTGCAGGAGTTATTTTGTTACCTTCGGACAGAGCCAGGCTAGTTGTTTCCCCCTGTTTCCAGTATTTGTGCTGAGCTAAGCTAACCAGCTGCTTGCTGTAGCGGACAGACATGAGAGTGGCATAATCTTTTTATTTTTATCTCCACCAGAAAGCAAATAGAGGTATTGCCCAAAATGTCGAACTATTCCTTGAAGTACAAAAACAAAAGTCTTGTTTCCTGCATTATATGGTGCACCTGTTCACAATATGAGTGAAAGAGTGGCCATTAAGTGTGACAGTTGCAGCAAAAAAGAAGGTTATCCACTTTGTCCAACCTTTGACCCAAACCTTCCCTCACTCCATCCCTCATGTGAGTCACAAAGGGCCACATGGTGACAGAGCAAGCTGCTGGCTGATTACATGTGGTCAAACACAAAACACCAAATCACACATATGCATAAGCAAACACACTCACGCACAAAACTCTGGCCCTATTTGGTGCTGTGTAAACTGGTAGAATGAGCATTACTTAATACACAGTAGAGTGCTGGTATGTCTCATGCAAACGTGTGACCTTTTAGCTCCTGAGACCTACCTTGTGCAGTTTTTACATCACAAAATCTTTACCGTTGTATTTTTTGTATGAGGCCTGTTATGATTTTTCACCTCATTTTAAGCTAAGACCATCCACAAACCAGAACCACAAAGCTCTCCCCGATGGCCTTGTGGTGGGATGGATATAAGGCCGAGGCTAACCTCTTTAAAGATCTACTTGGCTATGGTTTAAAGCAAACTCCTCCTCCCACACACATTTATTCTCGAGGGAGAAAAAAAATCAAGCATTCATTAGATTTGAAGTAATGAAACTCTTGAGCCAGTTTTATTTGATATTAGTTTTGCAAGTGTTTATATTGTGTCACATGGCCAGAGGATGATAAAAGCTGGCATGTGCTGATGGAAAGAGTGTGTGCGTGCGTGTGTGTGTGTGTGTGTGTGTGTGTGCGTGCGTGGCTTGTTGCACTGTCACCACGGCTACGCAAACAAACACAGAGAACAAGTGGCACGCTTCAGCAAGTCATCATTAGTAGCAGGCCAACCTTTGACCCCTGCCATGCCTCAGATGACATATGGTCACATATACCTGCTGTTACTAGAGCCGCTGGGCTGTGTTACCCAGTGTCATGTAAATGCAGTGACCTGCAGCCCCAGTTAGATTTGTTTCATGTAGACTGTAGGCTCATTGGCAGAGGGTGCAGGTTTAAGTACAAAACATGGTTTTCAAGTAGCAGGATTACAGCTTGTACATTTAATCTATCAACATTTTTTCCCAGCGGTATTATGTGTCTGCCTGTCATCTCCAATAGCCGTGCGGGGGGATATTTCCTTCTATGAAACAAACCTACTTTTAAAAAAATCAGGAAATTCCCTTGGCAAGAGCCTGCCACAACAAATAGCATAGAAATGTTAGCAAATGACTGTTGCTGATTTCCTTGCAGACCTTCATCTTGTGTGTGTGTATGTTCAAGTGCTTGTTTACAATTCTTAATTTAGGGGTGTTTTACAAGAGGATTTTCTTAAAAGCATCATGGGTTTTCTGTTGTCTTCATTCCCCCTTTCAATTTGTCTTTGTTTCTTGACTTTTTTTTTTCTCACCGGTAATTCTGCCTGCTAGACTAACACTACCCTGTTTCTTAATACTTACCACCCCACCTCCTCCTACCTCCCATGCTCAGTTGCCAATTAAAATATATTTTTTCCATTTCTCTCCTGAGTCAGACATTCCAAATGGATTTCTCAGCTTCCCCATTTCCTCTGTTTCCTTTCCTTTCCTCTCATCCTTCTTCTACCCACTGGCATGTCTTCTTCTGTCACTCTCCTTCACATTTGTGCCATTTATATTCTTCCTACCCTTGCTGACTGTAGTTTAAGGTTTATCATGACCATCTCAGAAAGGAGTGAGAAATGAAAGTCCCTCCACCATTTTTATCTCGGGTTGCTGGGAAATCATGTTTATTACCATCAGACTGCAATTGCTTTATTTTCCCATGTCATCAAGCCCCAGCTGAGACAACAGTAATTTGTTTTGGCAACCAACCCACACAGATAAGCTTTTGATTGATGGCCACGGGTGCAGGGCTGTGTTGGCCAGTATTTTTCATCTGGTCCAAGAAGGTGTCTGCTTTTAAATTCCATCTCATATTATCTGAATAATGCTTGTATTATGTAGGCATAAAGCATGTACAGTGAATTGAGCTGTGAAAGGCGTCGTGCTGCCTGTTGTTGGATTAATGAGACAATGATGTGGCTGTGAGGGGGGATGGAGACCGGAGACAGAAGCAACAGCTGAGAAAGCCCTTTCAGTTTCTAAGTTGGTCCTTCTGGGCTGTGTGTCTGTCCACGGTTAAGCCTGGCTGCATCTGTTAATGCCCACACCCCAACGGCCTTTAGGGTGGTGTAATATCTAAATCTGCATGTAGCTATTTTGGACAATCTAGACAAGCTTTGTTAAGCTGTTTGAAGAGTTCTTGCATGTGGAGTCAGTGAGACAGAGCTCAATAACATGCTGCGTCTATTCTATACTTTGTTAAGACAGATGAAAAGATGATCTAATACCTTTTATCCTATGTGAATACAGTGCTGCATGGCTAGCTTTTGTCAGAGTATCACTTACACAAGTCTTACTAATTCATCTGTCTGTGTTGAACATGTTTATACTGTTTTTTTCTCCTTATGCCTGGAGGAAATAAGCAGTTTACTGCAATCACTGCCTTTACGTGCAAACAGTGTCTAGCCGATGTGTGCACAGCTATAGTTATGAATTTCTCCGGTCTGGGAGGTCACGTTGTGCAAGAAAGCGGGGCAGGATGTGGCAAAACGTCTCCTCTGTTGCCTTTACCTGAATGCATCTTCTGTCTGTCTCATCCTTCTCTTCCTGTGCTGCTGCTTTGCACCAACCCACACAGTGTGAGCTTCAAGAAAACAAATCAGTTGCTGCAACCAGACGGGGAAAAACGGCAATTTCATATTTGTGGGCAAAAAAAAGATGTGCAGTTCACACTCAAGCTTTCCACTATAAATATATGCTCTACTCTGTCTGTCCTCAATGTTTCCCATCTGTTGCATTTAGCCTGAACATCATGTCAATTTTTCCCCATTGGTTTTCTGGTCAGGAGAGATGAACCAAAACCAGCTGTTCAAGTTTGATTAACACCCATAAGAGTAGTCCCTTATAATATTAGTACACTAAAGGTGGTTGACCTTACTCCCATTGCTGATCGTAGCACCCATGGTGTCAAACATGGCTGTTGTTTTTGGTAAGGTAAGTCCAATTGTCACTCTCTTTTAGCTCTGTTTTTGGTCTCTACCAACTCCTGAGGGAACTATCAGCCTCTTTAGCTGCTAAATGCTCCACTATGTTCACCAACTAGTCGCTAACTGTGTCTGTCTTTGGTGCTGAGCAGGTAGTGTACAGTTGCTGCAGTTGCAGGCCGGACAGCTAAAAAATGAGCTGAAACTCGTTATGGAGCTCTGTAAAGCTGAGGGGAACTGCATATTTGGATGATAATTCTCTGTAGGTGCATCTCTAAGAGCAACCCCATTTCACATTGTATAATGTTTTCATACTGTCATTTGATTTTGTTATTATAAAAACATTGATTATACCTGCTTTAAGTTTAAAGCAGAGGCAGAGCCCTGTGAGATTTTTTTTAATCTTATCTTTATTCACAAACATTATAAATAACCATTCACATCATGAGGAACTGTTCTATCAGAAGCTCCGACTCTAATGCTAACTTCACATTATAGATGTGATAAATGACAGGCCACACATCGCGCTTCCCCTCCAGGCCTGTTTGCCATGTGTTGTCTTTCAATTACAAACAAGGCAATGAGATCTCAAGCCTATTCTGATGTCTTATTTTTATCCCTCCTTCAGTGTTTTTCTCTCTTGCCAAAAGGATTAGGAACTTATCTTTTAATACCACTCGAGCGTCAGCTCTGCACGTCATCCCACAGTCCTGAGGTGAATGACTTCCAGCACCAATGTTTGGGAACCCACCGATCTTCCTCTGTCAAGTCACAGAGGAGATGTTTGTCCTTTTTGTTAACCACAGTTGTCGATGTGGCAGAAATGCCAGCCGTAGTAAGGGAGAGAGAAAGGCTTAAGATGTGGGTGGTGTGTTAAGCATTTAAATCAACCAGAGCTATTGGACTGTATAGTTTTATGAGGTGTGAGACCTTTGCTGTTCCATTCAGACTGCTTTACACTGAGGTCACTGCAAACGGATAAGAGATCACACCAGTGTGTGACCAAAGCTCACCACCATTACACCACTGCAGCAATGATTTATAGAGTTAATGAAAGCATGACTTCATGCTGTTAGCCTTAACTATCCCTGTAAGTGCTAACATACACGCTATCTACCCAAGCAAATTAGGGTCTGCCAATGCAGAGACATGGAGCTTTTTTGCCAAAGCATAAGTTAATTACAAATTGCACAATACATGACAGATAAGATATGTGTTGAAGCTATGTATAAGCAACCAGAGAAGACAGGGAACACTTATCGACTGAGGTGAGATTACCAAGTAGCCCTCCTGAGTCTGAACCCATTCATTACATGGAATCCTCTTTCTGCATGGTTTACAACTAAGAACCATAAACAGATAATTTAGACAGCTTGCAATCATGCTCTGTAAGGATTCAGCATTTTGCAATTTTGCAGATGTAGTCTTTTAGGCCTTGTTAACCAGGCAAATTTCTTAAGACAGGTTGATGGCTTTGTCATTCTCACGAAATGTTGTTTGTAGGAAAGCTACTATCAGCAGCCATCAGGTGTTCTCATTCTGAGATGGAGCAAAACAGGGGAAACAAGGGAAAGGAAGCATTGAAAGAGACTCAAAAACATTTTATCTGTGAGAGATTTCTGACTTTCATCTATGTTACCTCTTCAAAACAAGTCTAACAAGGACACCTCATCGGTCAGACGTGCTGATGCCGAACATTGGCCTACTTCCTCAGTCATACCTCCTCCATGTTATAAGCAAGGGGTGGAAACAGGTCATTGTGGTCCTTCAAACAGAAAGGAAAAGTCTGGGATGTTATCAGAGTAGGAGATCTTAACATAACTGGACAGGCCTTCAAGCAGACTCATAAAGGAACAACAGCTACCATTTAACAGTCACAAAGTCATGTGAGAAAAAAAACACTTACATAATGAGACGCTAGCCCCTCTTTTTACACACCCATGGGCGACAAAAACGAGAGAAGACAAAGGACATCTTTGAAAATGTGGACAAAAGACTGTCTGTCTCTCTAAAACATTTACCTAAGGGAGTCATAAGAGAGCTTAATAGTGTACATTTACCTTGATCCTGCAATGGTTACTTCTTTAACACCAGATTGCCTTTGTCCCACCACCCGCAACCTTTTACCTCCTCTGGCTCTTCAGCAGCTCTTTGTAAGAATGGCAAGTCAAGAGCTGTGTGAGGATGAGATGCCTGATCTATTTGTTATAGTTAAGAAATGACATTATGAGTATATCTGCACTTCACTATCATAAATACAAACTCAGACAAAGGTTGAATCTTTATCACATACCCTTGTAAAAGCCGTCAAAATCCCTCTTTTACATCAATCAGATCCATATCTTGGACAGTTTTTTGGAACAGACCCAGACGTTACTCTACAGCTGAGGTCTTGTAAAAAAACAAGAGCTGTGTTTTCTGACCCAGTCACGACAAGGCCTATTTGTTCCATTGGCTCGGAAAGCGTTTGCGTTCCCCAGGTCGCGGCTGAACTTCTCATATTTATGTTAGCTAAACTGCAGGCTGGCAGGCTAATTCGCTGGTATGTGTTTTCATTAGGTCTCTGGGGCCGGGTAGAGCTCCCTCACTAACATGGCTCCTCTGAACTCTGACCCCATGCTTTAATGGGAAGGCTGGCAGAGAAAGAGGGTCAAGGCTTCAGAGTGGGCTCACTTAGACTTAAGGTAACAATTTGAGGAGGCGTAACAGGTTATGTAACCTTGTCGCTGGACACTAATGACTCAGTAGGGTCTGAGGAATGTCCACTCTCAATAGGTCTCTTTTACATCAGTTGCTGTTTGTGGCAACAAAATTAGCTTTGGTATGGTAAGATTGGACAAATCCTGCTTTGTGTGCTAGATAACAGCTATGTAGGGCATGTGACCAACCACTAGCAATGTGCTCAGCCATGGGCCATAAAACCAGTACAGACCTGTCATCCTGTCATCTCTTTCTTTTTTTTTCACTCCCATCCCATCCCTTCCCTTCCCTCAAGGCAGCACAGACACTCATCTCCTAATTTAGAAACCTGAAGAATACAGGCTGGTATGAGTTTCTTCTTTCTTCGGAAGTTTCAGTGTTTCTTCAAATGATGATGTTGGCCATTTTATGATGGTAAGTGGGCTGAAACAATAAGTTAACCATCGACCAACCTAACCCATCGATAAGTCTTAGGTTCCAGCTTCACCAATCTAAAACTGCATTTCTTTGTTTAACATCATTAAAAATCTTTGGGTTTTAGGCAGTTGGTCAGACAAAACAAGCAATTTGAAGATGCCATCTCAAACTGTGACATCTCATTGACTAAATGATTAATCTAGAAAATAATCAACAATGGAAATAATTGTTAGTTGTAGCCCTAGATGGCAAGGACTGACATCCAACAGCCTTTGCCTACTGCTATAGTACAATTCTTTTGAGGAAGGCAAATGTCCCACGCTGTCTCATATGGTCTCCTTTACACAAGGTGTAAACTTTATTGTTTTGGATTGACTCTCATCTGGGGAAGATCTGCTGTGTTTGTCTGTGTGTGTGTGTGTGTGTGTGCTGTTGTGTTTGCTTGGGGTCAGTCCAGGCCTCGGTCTTTCCAACAGCTTCACAGTTTTACAGTTTTAGTTTCAGCAAGCCTCTGGAGCTTAGGTGACACATTTCCCATGGAGTCCAGGTCATCGTCACATTTGCCCACTCTGCAAGCCATAAATACCAATCTCTTTTGCTCATTTGCTTGTCTTCATATTCACAATCCTGGCTACAGGGTGACTTGTGAAAGTGAGCATTAGATAGCAGAGGAAAAAACCCAGAATCACCGTACAAGATCATCACTGAACTTTCCCTTCTAAGGTAAGTACAGTATCTCCGGCTGATGAGTTGTATAATGGGATGTTTTGAATTCTTCTTTATTGACATGCAGGTTCAGTGGGCAGACAGACAACTCTCACACCCCAAGGGCAGCTTCACATTCATGACTGAGTGTTGTGTGCGAAAAAGTCAAGTCTCACCTGTAGCACAGCCAATCCCCAGAGCAAGCAGCAGGAAAACACACACAATAGCCTCACACATGCCTAAAATGTTTGCGAGCGCAAGTGTTTTTATTTAAATATGAATATGCTGTGTTTTGTTTTGCCTTTATGTTTCTTTTAGGTGTACATTTTGGGGTAGGTGGGTACAATATGGGGTTAGAGGTAAGGTGGGAAAGAGTTAATCAAGTACCGTCAATGTAGAGGTTAGGTTAACATTTAAGTGAAAGAATTTTGACCTAGCAAACACATTTTAACTCTTTGCCTACCTTATTTAGTTAGAGTTTACCTGAACTTTAAGGCTGACGAATGTCTGTAAATCTAAACTGATAGTGCACATAACTATTAGACTGCTGTAAATTGTAAAGGGATAAAGTGCACAGTAGATTGAACGCCTTTATGATGATATTTTTATGTTTTATGTGTGTGTTAGTACGGCAGGTTGTTCATATTTAATTATTATCATAATTTTATTAGTTTAAGACATCATAAGAGCTATTAAACTGAAACTAATGATACGTATCTTTGTGTACCTGCACCACTAAAATACTGTCACTTGAAAGCATCACTTGCCAGCTGGTTTACCTTGGGCCCGCCCTCTTCAGCAAATTCATTGGCTTCCACTGCTGAGCGTCAGCGCAGGGGGCTGGCCCTGACGAGGAGTTTATTGTCAGGAATGTGTAGTAGCACTCAAACTAATTTACCGCACCGACTGTGTCACACTCCAGCAGGGCATCATCCTCTTGTTTGGGACGCGCTTCCTGGATTATCTCCCGGTAGTTTGACACAACTGCTGTTGGCCCTAATCGACCCTTTTTTTTTTTTTTATCATGCGAGTTTTTATTTAAGCGGACCAGAAGATCGTATTTGGTGTATTTTTTGGTGGAAGAAGATTGTTTCGCTGCAAGCACGAGTTCAATGCCAGGTTCAGCAAAGATGAGCAAAAACGGAAGGGTGACAACAATCCACACGAGGATACGAGCTGACCCGTTCACAGCCAATTACGAGTTGGTCGGCAAAGAACTGGGCAGGTGAGTTTGTTTGTTGCATGAATGGTTTCCAGCATTCATTGATGGAAAAACTAATTCGTGCGCTGACTTTGTTCGTGTGCTGGCGGAGTGGAATTTGCAACAATCTCTTGATAATCTTGTGTAAATCTGGTAATCATATATAGATATATTTGCACGTGTAATGGACGCGTGTTAATTGAACATTTCCAATCCCATTCCATACCGGGGAAAGGCGCAGATGGAGACGCGCTTTGGCACGCGCAATAGTAATGAGTTTTTGTGCGTCCTGGATGAAAGTTTCTGAAATGTTTTCTAATCTTTCTAATTAGAAATTTCTAATCAGACTTTATAATCCTTTAGATTAAAAAACGAGGTGCACAGTAATGAGTTATGTGAAGATGCTGGGGCCAGAAACTTTTGTGGGATGAAGAGGGACTTTGTTTGCACTTGTCCACACTGTTCTTATATTTCTGACATGTAAGAGGTGAACGCATGATGTTTTTCTTTGGGTTTTGAAACTGCACAACCTGTGTTATTGTTTGTCGATGCTCATTTGTGTGTTCTAGTAAATTCTAGCGTATGCAGTGTTGCAAATGTAAACTTCCTCAAATACTATGAGCTAAACTTGGAAAGTTGGACATTTTTACGTTTTGTGTGTCACAAGTGTGAGGTAACAAGGCTAATGAGAGAACAGTATATGAAAACACAAAGTGACCCCTTAGGGGTTTTTGAGACATTTTGTATATATTTTGAATGTAAATTAGAACCCATGTGGTGTATATATCATCAGCCACTTTTCCCTGCCTCTCTTCAGTCAAATGCATTTTTGGGTCACACTCACTGATGTGTGGAAACACACATTCCAGTGGTATTTAAGCGGGGATTCCCCAGTGTGCCAGACAATAATTAATTTCCTCAAAAAGCATTTTGAATTTACAATTAAGGAGCTGCAGTTGGCTTCTTGGGTTTCACTTAACTCAACAGCTGTTTGGTTGCTGTTTGTGCCAATTCTGCATCTGTCTCTATAACTCAAATCAAATTTCACTGTAAGCTTGCTCCTCTGCAGAGTGTGGTGGGACAGGCTAAATAAAGAGTCTGTTGGTAGCAGCCAGTTTTCCTTGTTAGACACCCTGGGATAGCAGCCAGGACCTATGGGGGGTTGTCTTGAGGCTACCTATGAAGTGTAGACCACAGCAGCCTCTCCCCCCTTTTCATCCTCATACCTCAACCCTACATCCTCCATTCCTCCTCTTCCCATGAGTCTGACCCAACAACATCCTGAGATCAGGCCTCATAATCGCATTAAGTGCAGGAATGTACGTAGTGCTGCATGCCAGCAGATCAGCTATATAGTCTGTACATTAGGAGGGATGTTGACTATATTAGAACTTGAAGGTGCCTGAGTTGAAATCTTCCACCAAATGCTTCTTTCAACTCTCTTGAAGTTTTAAGGAGCAATAAGGCTCATTGGCCTTATTTTCACAATCTTCTCATCAAGCTTTGCATTATGAGTTGTGGTCCCCTGCAGAACTGTGCACAAAAATATGTTGTGGCCAACTCGAAAGCAGGAAGAGGAACTCATGTTGTGTGTCAGTCTGTCTGTGAAACAGGCAAGTGAGGGCTGTCATATCTCATTACACTTTAGACATGAGTCAGTGCCCCAGACTGAGGGACACAAAATGCAGACTCCACAGGAAACCAATTTTTCAATCAAATTATCACCATCTCCAGCGCAGGGGAGGAATTTTTGTTTTGAGTTTTGTGTGTGTCACAGTAAAGTTGATGATTGATGACAGACTAGTTTCAGACAGATTCTACCAAGGATAAACCTGCAGATGAGCTGTTTGATCTACATAATTGTGTTTGTGGATCCAGACAGGATGTTTGAGAAAGCACTCATTAGTGTTAGTCAGAGGTTTCTTACTATAACGAAGACTTTTTTAAAAAGAGCAAAAAATGAAACAAACTTAATGTGTAAAATATTACATTACAGCACTGTGATGTTATGTATAACAAGGAGGTTCTGTGCATCTGCCTAGTAACATGGCTGAGTATGAACGTAGCTGGCTGGAAGATGGCCGTGTTTAGTAACCTCTGGCCTGTTGTCAGTCTTTGAATAGACCTCCTGTTGCTCCTTTCCGTGGCCAGCGGTCATTCCTTTTCACTCCATATGTAGTTCCCAGCCCACAGTGAACTGCTCTGAACTTGGCTAATTAAGGATGAAAAGGCTCTGACGGGTTTTGCCTTTCACTCTGAACAATGAGTTGTCACCATTCTGCGAGAGTGGGAAACGGCAAAAGAGAAGAAACAGACCTCACAGCAGCCGGGGTGGTAGCCAAAACAGAACCAAGCTCTGGCCAGAACAGTTGCTGTTTTTGGTCCGCAGCACAGTGGGCTTGGAGTAACGCTGTGTGGGAAAATGACTGGCACCATGCTGACTGGATCTTTCTGACTTGGCCACTTCATTTAGATTCTGCCCAGTTCAGAGTCATCTTTTCACATCTTGTGTTCACATTTTCTAAGCCTTCTGCTGTGTATATTGCGTGGCTCATTAAAAACATTGAGTTGGATCTAGATGTTGAGGTTACAGTGTCCATTTTAGCATGCTGTTTAGGCTCCAACCTGACTGTAACAGCAGTGACCCCCTGCCTGGCCTACCCAGCCGCGATCAGGTGGGTGGTCCTGGTCTCGGGGCTGCTGAGTTAGCCGACTGGTCAGCTTTTGTACAATTGTCAAAGGAGAAGCAGGCTCTGGCCGAGGGTCTGGGCGGAGGTGTCGACACAATTCCATTTGTCCCTGCTGCTGTCAGCTGTGAAGAAAGGGAAGTGAACAAGGCCTCATTATCAGCCTTGGAGGGACGGCTGGCGATTGTGGACAGCATGACACAGAGAGGCAATTCTGCACACATCGGACATCCTGCCCCACCCACAGCTGACCTTTAACACCTCCTATGAATCCATCAATGGATATGCAGAAAATGAGTGGTAGTGATGAGGTTGTAAAAGTGGATGCTCTTCTTTTTTTTTTTTATCTCATGTTTTACAAGTGACATCCAGCAACCAAGCTGTTGCTTCTCTTTGTTTTTGTTTGACCTATAAAGTGGCCTAAGCCTTATCAGGTCCCTGCCCACTATTCAGCGGCTCTTGCCAAAACTGTCAGCCTTATCTGCCTTTTGTCAGACCCTCCTGAAGGCTAGAGGAAGAGGAGGAGAATGGGGGAAATCTCTACCGAATTTCTAATGACGCCTCCTCAGCTAAGCATGTCAGTTGCTGTATTTTCAAATGATGCCACTTAACCTTCTTATCTCTAAACTGTTCTTTAACCTCGCCTACAGTGTTGCACTCGTGGCCGGTTGGCGTGTTTTTCCAAATGTCTTGCACTGTAATCTAGGTTTCACCTCATAGCAGTTTAACTGTCATGAGTATGTCCAGTAGTTTTAGCCTTTCATTTGCTGCAGTTTAAATTACCTAAATTTATTCCAGTGGTCCAGTTGGCTACTTGGATACAGAACAGAACCATCTCTGACCAGATATATTTCAAAAACCAGTAATGTGGTTGTGATTATTCTCTCTCCTCACTAATCACTCTCTCGCTCTCTCCCCTCTTTGTTTCCCAGGGGAAAGTTTGCGGTGGTTAAAAAGTGCATTGAAAAGGCAACAGGGAAGCAGTATGCTGCCAAGTTCCTGCGAAAGCGACGGAAGGGCGAGGACTGCCGCATGGACATCTTAAACGAGATCGCCGTGCTGGAGTCGGCCAAGGCAAACCCCTATGTGGTGGCACTGCATGAGGTCTACGAAACCAACACCGAAATCATCCTCGTTCTGGAGTGGTAAGACAATACTGTGGATATTACAGAAACAACACAAAGGTCTTTAAAAGTTCTCCGGGGGAAAAAAAAGATTCTACATCACATTTGAACGGCCTTGTATGTGACCCCAAAGTTTGTTTGTGATCAGAAAAACTGATTGTCGTAATCTAAATGGCCTTTTAAACTTTTTCTAACTTGTCTAAATTAAAATAATAAAATGATTAGGCTCTCAATCATTAGGGAGATGAAAATCCTTTAATCATCACTAACTAAAAACTTTCCATGACTGGAGTTTTTCTCATGCAGAATGTCTGAGGGTTTTGAGGACACCAAACTAGCTTCTAGAGAACTCTCTAACTTATCATCTATTTCTACTTAATACGAAACAATGTTTTAGTTGGGAAAGCCTCACATCAAATCTTACATTCACGTCATATAACATCCTGTATTATGCATGACGAGAATGTCACCGCTTTGGTGTTTTTCATGTGAATTTTCAGCTTTTATATATCTGTTTGATCTGTGAAAAAGCCTTCCTGGCTCAGAGTTATGTGCTGGTTGCTGAGGGTACAGCTGCATGTCACTCAAGACTTTCTCACCTCAAAAAAACACACACGTGTGAAATGCATAGCCTGCACTATTGTTACACAAACTGTGCCTTAAATGGAAATTCTTTCTCTCTGCGGTTAGTTGCTCGTCTTGTCGTAGCCTCAACACCTCAGTTTCTCGTTATGCTAAATGGCTGTCAGGAACTGTCACTTTAAACACCAGCGTGGCAGAACTGCACCATGCTCACTGTGTGGGGAAAAATAACAGTGTCGGCCTACAAATGAGTCAGTTAGACCCTACTGTGAGAATGTATTGCTCAATACTCTAGACTTTGTGTTGCCTTTCAACATGCAGGTGAACTGGTCGACAGCTGAGTCAAGTTGCTCGTTCAGTGACCCAGCACAGCCATTCTGTCTGTCTGGCTTTGGTCTGTTGTGGTTGGGTGTTAAATGACATGATGCATATCCAGCTCTAATGACAGCCTCTAATTAGGATTTGGAAAGGACACTTGGCATCTTAATTACCTCACTCACCTCGTTACAGGGAGATAACACTGGACAATTAGGCTTGAACCACGTTCCCCTGACCCTGTTCCTGAACTGCTTGCTGTTCAGGCAGGAAGCTCTCTCCTGCCCAGTCCTCGGTAGTCGTCCCCATTCCAGACATGGAATGCCTCCACAGAACAAAGGCCTCTCTGTGGGGGGGGCTGTGTTTGACCTCTGACTGAAGTGTGAAAGGGGAAGAAGCACCACAGTTCACCCCTGCATGCCTGCAGAGAAAACATAGCAGGAGGTCAGTCGGCACTGGTCCACAGTTCCTCTCCGGCTGCCAAATGGAGCTGCACCGAGAGTCTTTTTCTTAGAATATTTTAGCACAAAAGCTTGGTTTTTAAATGTCAACTCATGCTTTTGTCAGTTATCGACTGCACTATACATTTGTCTTAAAAACTCCTCTGAAAAGCTGCATCTTCAAACTGTCTGACCTCAGAATGAGTTTCAAGAATTGCAAACCATTTTCCATTTCCTGTGGGTTTAAATGTAAGAGGCAAGCATGGCTCCCAAAAGTAGCACACCACCATGCTAGTATGTGTTGTGTGCACACACACACTTCTCATAGCCACAACCACATCCTTGGTAATGTCAGAGAAATGGAAGCGAGAAGTTGAATCCTAATCATCTTTTAAAGTGTAGCTCCAGCGTACGTCAGTACCACAGAAACCCCCAGTATAATGACTAGTTTGAGAGATGGTTACTTTGATGAGAAATGAACGTGCAGCACCTCCTGAGCTCTGAAGGTTTTTTGTGCACAGTAGCTAAAACAGTCACGGTGATGAATTCTCCAGGAAGCATAGTCGTTTGTTTCCTGCTCTTCCACATATACGACTGTGTATAGTTTAAAAAAAAAAAAAAAAGAAGTGGGCTTTAATTGGTCTATACTGGAGTATAAGTGCTGTCCAGACAAGTTAGACTTGTGGTTGACACTGTGCTGTTAAGGTGACGTCAATGAGCACCCAACTTGGTAGTCTGCCAAGAAGGGCTTTGACCAAATAGCTTCTCCTGCCAAACTAAAATTAGCTTGTTTTACCGCTTTAATATCCTCTTATTCAAAGATTGAGACTCTTTGTTCTCGGCTCTTGTCTTCAAATGGTTGTTCAGCTTCTCTGTGCCCTCACTCGTGTTGGCTGCAGTGGGTTTTTTCTTGCTGCTCCGTGAAGGGGAGGATGTCTCCTACACACTGAAAGTAGTATGTACATTAACTCTCTTGGAAGGAGGGAGAGCATGGAGACAATATTTAGACTTCAGGGAAGTATCAGATCATTCCTAAGTGCTTGGCTAGAATGTGTACAGTCTGTTGAATTTAAACAAGATGATCTTTATCAAGATTTTAAATCCCCTCAGGGCTTCTGCTGACAGCTTAATGAAGATATTGAAATACTTTGTCATGTCAAGCCTTTAATTGTTCAGACAGGTACAGTAATAGGTCAAATCCATGTTATGTTGACAGTTTCAAGTTCAAGTTCATTTTCTATTTAACACCAACTCAGTAAGCGGAATGATGGGTTTTTTTCTTTCATTTCCTCTCCCAAATGAAAACACTAATGCCAGGGTTGCTTGCATTTAGTATAAATGTGCAGATCAATGTAAACACATTGAGTGCAGAGTTGTATTGTATGTCTCCACTGCTCTCTAAACTCTTTGGGGGTTGTTAAGTGGGATTGAGCATGTTTTCAACAAGCGGGGTAGGTGCCAGGTCAAGTAATTGGTGCTGGGAGCAAAAAAAGTTTATATGGACCAATGACGGATATCCTCAAAATCTCCAAAAACATGGGTGTTATTTTCACAGCTGAGGATAGTAAAGAGTGCAGGGTTGCGAGGCTAACAGGGATTGGGTGGTGCTGGTTATGTAACAGTCATGCCCAGGGCCTGGTCACAAAGTTTTCCTCTGAAGATAAAAATCATGTGTGCCATCTAAATCCCCCACACATGGCTCTAGTTTTTGGGTGAATTGTCAGCTTCAGGCATTGATCTGACTGATGGAGCATCCACTGTAAATCCACCATGTCTCCACTTTACTTAACGTTGTTACACAAGCAAGACCAGGCAGGAATCTGACTATTCCTTCCACAAAAATGTGAGAAGTCACCATTGAGTTGTCTAATTACTAAATTCCATAAAGGGATAATCCCTTACACATAAGTTGTTTTGAGTGAACAAGCAAAAAACTATGCAGGCTGAGGCTCATACAGTATATAGTTACCAACTTGACACTACTTTCCTGCCACCTTCTCTGGCTACTTTTATAGCTAAAGATCTGTTCTTTTCTACATTATGAAAATGTTAAGGCTTTGCATAGTTGGCCAGTGTTTGCTTCTGTTACGATTTAGTAAGTCATCCTGCAATATATCAGGCTGTATAAGGCTTTATCTGAACCTGCTGTAGTCTGATATGACCATTCTTATCTCCTGTAATATTCCTGAGAAGTGGAAGGTACACATGTTGGACTCATGCAATGTGTAGATGTGGAAGGAGTTTGTTCCTCCAAGCCAAAGTACACTAATGAGGAGACAGGGTGTTACGTAATTTTAAAGAAAGTGAAAATGACTTGTGCGATTCAAACTGAGAGGAAGGGTGTATTTGTACAATTTAAGGAGCAGTTTATTATGACAAGTTAAAATGAATAATCAAAAATGAAAGTAAGCCAAACTAAACTCCATTGGGTGACTATCCATGTACAGTTCTTCTCATCTTATCCTTGTTTTGTATTCTCAGTTTTCCTTCCTGTGCTTTCCTTCTAGCGCCGCCGGTGGCGAAATCTTCAATCAATGTGTTGCCGATAACGACGATGCCTTTAAAGAGAAAGATGTGATCCGGCTGGCCAAGCAGATCCTGACTGGAGTGGCCTTCCTGCATCAGAACAATGTGGTGCACCTGGATCTGAAAGTAAGTACACTAAAAGATTATATGACAATATAGGACAGTCTGTTCCCTCGAGTGGCAGACGGAGGGAGATATTATTTCTTTTATGACCCCGTTCCCACGAAGACTTGGTCGGTAAAGGAATCTGACTAAACTATCATGTCTTCTTTAATGAGCCCTGAGGTTACAAGACAGTCATCACTTAGATTTTCTTTCTACCTAAGCACCTCACAAATTAACCAAGTATCTGGTTTCTCATTACACATGTTATATGATTCTTTTAAAAGTGAATAAGCAACTGAAAAAAACTACATGTGTTCTAGATTAAATGATCAGTTCAAATACATCACATCCTTG
Organism: Maccullochella peelii; assembly: GCA_002120245.1. Classification (NCBI taxonomy): domain Eukaryota; kingdom Metazoa; phylum Chordata; class Actinopteri; order Centrarchiformes; family Percichthyidae; genus Maccullochella; species Maccullochella peelii. The sequence goes on from LKNJ01001464.1 coordinate 86,445, forward strand.
GTTTGGCAGGACTGATGCTTTAAAACATTTTGTTATATATAAACATAGCGTGAAGTGTTTTCAAGAGGTGAATCTCATGCACTCTTCAGTCGCTCTTGTGGTTTGAGAGACTGTAGTGGCCCATTCCTGATAGTTGGCCCTCTTGTGTTTATCTCAGATACTCAAACCAACTCTGGCATTAGGCCAGTCTGACCCAGAACGGTGTTTGCACACACAAACTGTGGAGCCATCCTGGTGGTTGGCAGGGATATCCTACCTGTTTTCAGTCTCATTTGATAGGCTTAGAGGATGATCTCAGAGGAGCAGCTAGATGCTGATTGATGACCCAGACCCCAAATCCTCTTTGGACCATTTACCCCAAATGCCTTGACTCATTCACACTGACATGTAATTAATGACCTCAGATGTCAGACCTCAGGCTTCTTGAATAACCATTAGTCATTATGTCGCATACCTCTGTCTAATCTGTGTGTGCGTCTTCTCCAGCCCCAGAACATCTTGCTGACCAGTGCCAGACCTCTGGGGGACATTCGTATTGTGGACTTTGGCTTGTCCAGACGCATGGACAATGTCACAGAAGTCAGGGAGATCCTGGGTACCCCAGAGTATGTGGGTGAGTCCTGCTTTCAGCCCTGAAATACCCCAAATCATCTGTGTCTTTTCAATTTGAGTGCATTTTATCATGACTAATTGGGGCCATGTGTTTCTGTTGCAGCACCAGAGATCCTGAACTACGAACCCATTACCACTGCTACAGACATGTGGTAAGTGTGCTACTGTAGTTAGTTAATGAGGCTATTTCCACTCATTTTAGTGGGTGCCATGCAGAACTCTTTTAGTCTGTGCTTTGCTTCTGGGAATAAAGACATATTCAGGACAGTGACATCACCTCCCTAACGTGCAAAAGACAGTCTAGACCTTTGACCACAAGATCATCTTTGCTTCATTCTTGCAGTTAATTATTGACTTACCGCAGCACAGTAGAAGACAGCCAAACCTGTTGTGCTACAATGTGTTGCAAAACAGATTCTGTAACCATCAAAGTTGACAAATTGCCTCATAACTTCCTTCCCTTTCTTCCTCCCTCTCTGCCAGGAGTATCGGGGTCCTGACCTACGTCATGCTGACAGGCGAGTCTCCCTTCCTGGGTGATGACAAGCAGGAGACATTCCTTAACATCTCCCAAGTCAACATAGACTACTCGCAGGAAACATTCGAGGGGATCTCCTCCTTGGCTGTTGACTTCATCAAGTCCTTGTTGGTTAAAAACCCCAGGTGAGGCTGTTTAAACTAAAGACGAAGATACAATCAGATGTTCTGATTATGGCTAAAACTAAAAAGTTTCCATCAGCATTACTTTGAGCTGATTTACACACCAAGGATGTGAATCAGGTTCACACCGGCACGGAAGTGCATCCGCATGCGTCTAAATTGAGTGTATGTGGTAACAAGATATGCGTCATTTCCTCTTTTTTGCAGATGGTGTTTGTAAGCTCACCTCATTTTAAAAAAACAGAAGAGATTTTTAGGCCAGTATGTTCTGTTTTGACATTACACCAAACACTGGTGATTTTCAAGGGAAACTATGTAACCATGTGTCTAATGAACTTAACTCTAACCCTAATTCTGATTGAGAGCTCCAACACTGAGGCCTTAATTTGTCACCACAATTTGTTGATGAAAAGTAGCAGCAGCTTCTGTCTCATATCCAGAGCCATAATCTGCAGTCAGTATCGTTTAATTGCAGCAGATTACTGGTAGCGTTGGAAAAAGTGGAAGATTCCTCAGTGTTTGAGTAATTGGTGAGAGATGGAGGGGAAAAAATCTTGAGAGCAAAAAGTGCTTCTTCTGTGGTTTTCCAAACCAAATGTTGAAAGGGAATATGGCCGACGTCCGCGAGAAAACGGCTTGAGTGAATCGGAAGATCCAGGCAATCCATCGGTTATGTAAACTCTTTGGGAATTTCCACTCATCCAGTGTTATTGTGTTTGTGTGTACAGGAAGAGAGCCACGGCAGAAGAAGGCCTCAACCACCCCTGGCTGAACTCGCTCCCCCATCCCCACTCCCACCCGCACCTCCACGTTAGGCCAGACTCTTTGGACGAGACGAGCCAGTCAGAGTCAGAGCCCGAGAGCCCGGCTCCCTCCCCTGAGCTGGGCTTGATCAAGCCATACCTCATATGCCAGGGTGAGTTGAAGACAGGCCGTGACCGCTTCTCCTTCGGCGAGCCCTCCTTCCTCAAGCGACCTGAGATACAGCAGGAGCTGATCTGCTGAACGACATTTCACAGGTGGAGAGAGATTGAACCAATTCAAACTCCACAGAGCAGACGCTGAAAGCCAGTGAGCCTGCAGCTTCTTGGTCTTGATCTGACTCAGGGCCATGCTATGTGGATGCTGTATGCCTGCTGCTGGCTGCTTCTACTGCTGTGATGTCTGTGAGTTGAGCTGTGTGTAGTTTGATACCTCTGCGTGTGTGGGTTTGAATAATACACGCTACTCCGTGCTGATTTATGATTGCACGGAAGGAATGTGAGAGGAATGAAGATGCAGGAGAAAGGAGTGGGAGAAGACACAAGGATTTTGTCACAGGACTGCACTGCTGCCTTAAAAGTGACAGAACTGAACTGGGCTCAGCTTAACACTGAGGCTAGTTCGCCCCTGCACGCACACTGGTTTCTCTTTTTTACCCAATTAGCCTTTTGAACTGGGTGTCAAAGGAGAGGCAGCCTCCCGCTTCCCTGGGAAATGACTTCACTCACTGTGTGCTCTCATCAAAACAAGTTATGCTTCAGCTGACCCAGACATACCTTCTGTGATGAATTTTATTGAAGGAAGTAAAGGGTTTTGACAGATGGTTCTACTTAACAAAAGAATTAAAGCAAAGGACAGCACCTACGCTGAAGCCAGACGTTAACTCTTCCACTGTTTATGTTTATTTATGTGTTTGTTATACCACTTCAACCCCTTAAATATACAAAGCCACATCAATGCCTGAGTTTAAGATGGAAATAGTAGCGTTCTTTTTATTTTTTATTTTTAAAGGACAATCTTAAGCACTTTTTGTTTTGTTATTGGACTTCCACGTAATAGTAAAAAACCAAAGCACACCATCAAGCACATTCAGCTGTCACACAATACAGTACTGTACATATTAACCATTTTCCACCACCCACTGTTTTGGCCACATTACCTTTTTTCCACAAGTGCCACTTTTTCAACCTCACAATTGTGTTAATATTACAATTTTACTTTTTTGTTTGTTTTGTTGGCTATTGCACAAGTTGCACAAGTTTGTTTTGTACTTAAATGCGAGGTTGCCACAAGATTTTGTGTTCGTCAAATATTGTGAAAACATCAGTCTTGGAAAGGGAATGGCAGGGGTTGAAAGCAGCAGTTCAGTTTTGTTATTCAAATTGTAATAGATGAATAATGACATGGTCAACTGAAGGGGCCCAGATTTGTATAAATATTTGATGTTTGCCTTCAGATGCTCGGGAGCAGAAAAATTGGGAAGAATTTCTCAAAGTACTGAAATGTATATTGTGAGTTAGTATTAAGATTAATCTGAAAAGATAATGTTTTGTTTTTGTTTTTTTACCAGTGTATGAATGTTAACATCATTATATCGTGTCTTATTTTGTACGTTAACTTTTACTTATCCTTTTTCTGCTCATGAATTTCAGGCAGGTTTGCACTTGTCCTTGTGGACGTTTTGTTAAATTGAATAAATGTTGATGGCGTGTATTGCAAAATGTAACTTTGAAAAATACATGTGCATTTTGTAAAAACTCTTCTGCCTGTGCGTGATTGTTTTTCTAGCAACAATAGCATTGGCATTTAAAATTGGGCAGCATTAATTTATTTTCCAAGCAGTTAACTTATCTTATCACTTTCTAATTTAATTCAAGGGTTCAGTTACATCCGAACTACAGCTGTGGAAAAAATATAATTCTAAATTTAGGCATAGTCTAATTCAACCAAATCGAGGCTTGTTTTTCTTCTACATAAGTTATTTTTTAAGCCATACCAGCATGACTCTAGGGATGGTAATGTCAGTCTGCCATTTAGGTCCATTCATGGTCCCCAGACTTTAGTGATCGCCTGACTTTTCCTCTAGCGCAAAGAGCAGCTCAAATATTTGACCAGTATTTTAGTTTATGACCAAATATCTGCATAACTACTGACATTCCCATCAGGCTCTGCTGTACTTATTCTGTTTAGTGCTAATTAGCAAATGTTGGCATACTAACATGCTAAACTACATCAGCATGTTGGCATGCATACATTAGCATTTAGCTCAAAGCACAGTTGTGCCTATGTGAAGTTTCAAAGCTGGTAGTTGTGGTGGAAATTATGATTTCCCTTGTGGAGAAGTGAACAAATAAAATGATGATCCAACAAACAGTTGTCTTTTG